>VXAZ01000243.1:224640-274296 GCA_013399875.1 Gymnorhina tibicen
TTGGTGTATTACACTGTCAGTTTTTGGTGTATGACATAATTGTTTAAGGAACAAAGTCATCTGCTAATGTTTAGTTAAGTTGAAAAGTGGAGGACAAAATTTCACATTGCAATGTGAAGATTTGATAGATGTGCTATGATATAAAAATCAGATATTAACTGTGATCTTACTGTAGGTTTTTCTATAGTGATAGTAATAAAAATATAATCCACATTATCTGCAAATACAAAATAGATAACTAGTTGAAGATATACAATGAAATTGCATGCATTTTTTGCTTCCTTTTGTAAGTGTTTAGGGAAAATATTTGTCCACAGGGCTTTTATTTAGTTAGTACACTCTGCTGTTGAACTGAAAAGGCATTTTAAAAGTACAGTCAATTTAATATCCCTAACATTCTTTAATTAAAAATGTGCCTATATCTTTTGGTTACTTATTTAAGCTACAGTGGACATTATGCAGCTCTTTTTATCGTATATATGTTTTGTATATATATTTTTTGTGTCAACAAAAGTGAAAGCTCCAGAGTGACCTTTACAGCTGTGGATCTTCAGGGTTCTCCCTCTACTTTTTGCATTTAGTTTTCATTCCAGATGCTATTTCAATGGTTTCCTTTTTTAATTTTCCTAGAAACATACCTTGGTAGCTGAAAGCTTGCATTCAGTTAGCTTTAGAACAATTATACTCATGGGCATAGTTGAATATATAATTAGCTATTTTTTTCTGATAAAGTAACTTCTGCTGTTATAATGTGGTATTAAAACACTGCTCAAAATTACAGGAATATTGGGTTTTAGGCTGCTAAGCATATCTGACAATTTAACTACAAATCTGTTCTACAGAATCCTATTTTTATTTCTCCTATGGGGAAAAACCCACAGTATGTATTCAGTTCTAGATGCTAGGCCTTTTAGCCATGTACTGCTATCTCTTCTAGGAGGTGACCATTGTGCAATGATGATTCCAGGTTTTTCCTAAGTGGTTACAGGATATGATCGTGCTTTATGTTGCTTTCAAAGGACATGGAATGTAATAGACTAATTCACCTTATGTAAAAGCAAGGATATGTGAAATCTTATATGACTATTGGAGCATGCATATATGACTCTACAAACTTGAAAATTAAATTTGTTTCCTCTGTCAGTGCTCAAATTTTAGGAAGCCACAAATCTACTAGCTTATGTGCTCCTCATTTACACGGTTCCCATTAGTTCCTTTTTATTTTGTTTGTTTTCTGTTTTCTTTTACCCATGTACTGTCTACTTCTAAATTTTAGGGAGAAAACTAGTAGTACCTAAAGAAAGTTGTAGTTCTTCGTCATTGGCTTTTTTACTGTTAATGGCTTATTTCATCTTGAAGAATAAAAACTTAGAATATTCTACAATCAACACTGAAGTACATCTTCTCTGTATTGATATGCATCTAATTTCTTAACTGTTACTCTCAGTTTCTCAGGAGATGAATGAAAATATAATTTTGGGTTTGTTTTCTTGGATTGGAGTACTTTTTGGTACAAAATCTCAGTATCAAAAGGAATTTGAAATTTACCATTTCCTTTGCCGTTCACCTTCTCTTATGACATTTGTGTGTTAGCTTGGTCGTTTGATTTCCAAATATTTGTGGTAAAACTGAAATTATCATTAAACTTTTTTATAGTTTATATCTCTTGAGACTCATTCAAAGTAGTTTTCTACAGTAAAAGAATTCCAGGCAAAAAAAAGTAAAATAAAAGAGGATTTTTTCACTAAGCTGCAGTTAAAGTTGTTCATATATATCAATAGGTTAAGGGAAACTATACTAAAGAGAAAATGCTTCTCTACCATTGTGTCGAAGAAGCTGATCATGAAAGCAAAACTACTGCAATTTTATTTTGAAGAAATGAATTGATTTTGTGCAAAAACTTTTCTTGGAGTAGGTCTCATTGTACAGAGGATTTTCATGTCACAAAGCACTGGATGTCCATAGGAAAAGTATGCTTTTGGGACAACTGCTTAGTATATGCACTATGTTATGCTTTTATTCCTGTATCTTAGTAGTAGTATGTAACGCCTTAAAACCAGATTTTCAATCAATATAGAAAGCAGACTTTTGAAACTGTTAGGTTCCATGCATTTTTAATATTTAATTTATGAGAAATAAAAGTAGCAAATAGATTCATATTCAACACTGCAGAACATGTGCGTTGCTTCTATCACCCGAATGCAGACACGTTAAGACTTCTGTATTAAAGATTATGCCACAGAGCCATACAAAATTTGCTGACTTGAAAGCTGGCATGGAAGGAAGAACAGTAATTAAATCTGTTATCCTCTGGAAAAAGTTAAGAGGTAAAATGTACGTAATCCTTCTATTGTATATGGAATGGAGAAACATGGGCTTAAAGGAGATTAGGGAGTGAATGATGGGTAAATGGAATAACTAAAAGCAACAAGAACTATACTATAACTGATAGGTTCTGTGCAAAAATTCTCATACATTTGCATTTTGAATTTCAACTTGAAATTTTTACTTACAAGAACATTGGACTTTTAAGCACTTAGGTAGATGAAACTTTTAAAATTACATATTTATACTTCTATGTAGAAAAGATTCTTCTCATATTTCCAGTTTTTACCATATTTATATACCTATTACTTCATCATGGTATTATTTTCATAGCTTTATGATGAAAATTCATTAAAAATAGAAATATTAACTTTTAATAATTATTTCATGCTTTATTTCTTCCCTTCATTGAACAGATGTCCTCCTTATCCTAATTTTTTGGTGCAAATACAGTAGCTGTTATTGCAGTCAAAATACTGCTCGTCTAAATTTTTCTCCTTGGACGTGATCTCCAGTTGCAGATTTAAATGGAACAGAAGTTATATGATTTAATATTTACCTGTATAACATAATTGCATAAAGTGTTTTCCTTATTGGATGTCATACAGATATTTTCCATGCTTAAACTAATACTAATTTTTAGTATTACAGCTGCCTTGTGTAGCACAAATATACAAAAAAGTTTTGTCTCTGAGAAATAAACCAAACAAAAAAACAACAAAGAAAACAAAATCCAAACCCAAACTGCAAGCAGGCAATTTCTCCTACTTTTGATGTCAGATTTTTCTTTTCCAATAAGCTTGTTGCTAATATTCTTCAGAAAAGCAAGCTTTCTTCCAAACTGAAGATTATGTACATCATTCAGCTTAATCTAATTTGCTGCTCTTTTAATGACTGGCTCTATTGGCATTGTATTCCTTACATTCTTTGCCCAAACACTGCACAGTTCATTTATTCTGCTTGATAGTACTTTGGAGTTGATTTCAGTTGTTCAAGGGATCAGGGATCTGTATAAAACACAGCCGGTTAAACAGGTTTACGTATTAAAACCCTAAAATGCACTTGATTCTTAGTGGTTCGGCTCAGTACACATGCCTGAATATACACAGGGAAAGCAACGAAGAAATTTATGTTCTTGTATTACACCCAGTATCTCTATTGGAAAAACAGAGAACAAATTATCTAGTTGCACCATTTAGTGTAATGCAAGGTCTGACAATGCACACAAGTAACAGAATAACTGTGGCTGTAAAGAATGTTTTTGTAGAAGAGGACAGACGAAGTATTTTTTCCCTTGAGCAACTGAGGTTCTTAGAAGGCGGTAACAAAAAATGGCATTCTGGGGTGCAGTTGATGTGTAGGACAGAGCGAGAGCGTTTGGAAGGCATTGAAGAACAATAAAAACCAGCTTTGTAATGCAAGGGTGTTAATAAGGGAGGGAGTCAGAGACAGGATTGTAGCAGAGACCAGGCAGAAATAAAACAGAAGTAAAGCAGCTCACAGACCTCACAGGAGTCAGTGAATGCAATGAATATTTTCTAACCATAGTTTCTTGATTTGTGGTCATTTTGGTGTTCTCTAAAACCCGATCTTTTGAGAATTTTTAGAAAGGTTTGTTATCGTGCAAGTAAATAAGCTCCACCAGAGAAATAGTTGAACATAGGTTTATTTCATGGTAAAAAATTATATGTTAATGAATATTTTTAACCTTAGTTGAAGAACTGTAGGTACAGATTTGTGGGTTTTACTCAGAGCAAAACTGAATTCAATGAATTTTAGGGTTACGCTGGAAAATAATTCTGAAACTCTCATTTTATTTGCACTGGACTTGCCGACTGGCATTTAAGTAGCAGCTGGTCAACCTTAAAGCTTAATAAGTATACGCTCATTCATTTTTCAGTTTTCTGATGATATCTACTTAATTCGTGGTAATCTATTGATAAAGAATTTTAAAAGGTTTGAGTTGATTAAACGTGCAAGATTTTTCATTTTAATTTTGAAATACTATGTATATTTTGGTATGTGTGCAGTTTATGTTTCCTACAATATTTCAAGGATATAATGATATTAGAATCAGAAATTTGGAGATAAAAACATGTAAGGGAATAGTCTTTTATTCCTTATTGATCCTAGATTTTTGATCACTTTAATTTATGTAATTAATAAATAATTTTGTACTTTGGTCAGTACATGTTTCTGTACAAAATAATATATAATTTCAAGGGTCTTGATAAACTTAGTAGATTTGAAAAATCAAGACTTCTGGAAAAATACTGCTGCAAAAATATAATCCCATATCAAACTGTTTTAAATGTTGTAAGTCTCCTTGCTATAGGCATCTAGGAATGTAGCTGAATTATGTTTCTGTGGAAATAAAATCTGAATTTTACTGGGAAACCAAAATCAGATGTTTAATGATTTTTCATATAAAAACTTGACATTGTCTATATATAGTGTATGTGAATAAAGATTTAAAAGAAACAATAGTACATAAATAGAGCTTTCTATAAAAAAATAGAATTGTATATTTTTCTGCTATAGAGTTTGCTTAACTTAAATATTCATGAGGCACAATAGTTTCACAGCAAATCAAATATAGTTAAATGATGCATTTTCACCACTTACAAAAGGTTTATTAAAGGTTTATTTGCTCATGCAAATTAAAGTTTTAGAGTAAAAATCCACATGAAACTTGGCACTAACAATTTTAAAAAAATATTGGAAGATTTCTCGCCTCACTACAGTATTTTGCCTTGTTTAAACTGCTCAGCTTGTCTTTTAGAATCTTTAATGAAACCAGGGAGGAGGCTATTTATTTGCATAATAGGACATAATTTGCTGTGGTGAGGTTTTAATTATTTATAGGCTGTCTAAAATATTTAAAATGGCATCACTAAGAAGCATGAAATGCTGGCTAATGCCTTCATTTCAGGTTTCCTGCCGATTCCTTTATGGGTCAAGCATTTTATTTGTATTTAGCATACAAGCATAGTAGCTTCAGAAACATGAAGAAAACAAATTTGTTCCAGTATGTTTGCAACTTGAGTGATTCAAAACTGGCAAAGGTCATTGGGAGCAATCAAAGGTACAAAACATGGCAGAGGGGGGCAGCCAGATTGATCAGGTGTGTGAAATAGTTCTACTCAAGTACATCTGTATCATTACATGTTTACTGCTCCATTATACAGTATTTGCCTTTATTTCCTCATTATTTGGATACATTACATTATTCCTCTAATGTATATATAAAATAATTGTTTATTAAAAAATAGCAAATCTATATTTTTCCTATTTGTATGTTGTAAATAATCCCAAATTATTGATACATTTTGATCAGTACATCATCCCATAATACAGAAAACTATGTACCTTTGGAATCTTCATTATAAAGTGTTGAAACCACGGACATGAGGGAGGAATAGTATTTCTTGCTCCCAGGGAAATAAAATGATAGAGTGGATTTTCCTTGTGGTTTGAACATTCATGCAGATGTATAGAGTGACTATCAGGTGAAATTAAATACATTTTTAAAAACTAACTGGGCCCATTTCTCCATCAGAGATGTATGCAGAGGACATGAAGCCAGACTAGGGAGAAAAAAATAATGGCTCAGAAATCTTCACGAGACCTCTGTCCTTGATGATCTCATCATGTGTTATAGTTGGCCCTTCCTTCCAGCCTGGTTAGAACCCTCTGGGTGGTAGCTTTTCCCTCAAGCATAGTGGTTCTCCCCCTTGTTTGATGTTATCTGCAAGGTTTTTGCACAGGCCCTCCTCTAATTTTCGCCTCTAATTAGAAAGGTGTGAAGCAGAACAGGTCCTACAAAGGCACCTGCAACAGGCCACTTGTTACGGGCTTCTGAGCAGACCTGGACTCATGAATCCCCCTTGGAGCCTGAGTATCCAACCAGTGTTGTCATCAACTGGCTGTCCACACATCTAGGCTTGAATGTTGTAACTTGTTGTAACAAGAATTAACTTAATCCTCCATAATCCAACCGGATGGGACGTGTAGGGAATCCTGACTACAATGAAAACATTAATAATAGTTTTAAAAACATAAACTCTTTCTTCAGAGAACTGTTTAATAAAAAGCTTCGCAATACTTCCAATATACTTTATAGCAATGTAAGATAAGAAAGCTGTGACAAGAACAGAAAAGTCATTTTATGAAACTACTGAGTGGAAGTCATAATCCAAGAATAAAATTCACATTTTTGGAAGCATCCTACAAATCATTAAATTAGAGAAAAGGTGTTATTAGAACATTCATTTTCAAAACAATTGTCTTTTGTTCTTCCTCTTCTAGTCTCTAAGCATCTCCAAATTATAAAGTCTGAAACAAACTGCTAAGGTTTCTGCCTTTATCTTGGAAGCCTTGTAGTGTGACTTCCTAAATATTATATTTCATCTTTTCTTGTGTCACCTGGAATCCATTTTTTTACTCATTCTCATTGCTTTTTCCAGTTTCTTAATGACTTAAATATTAGATCAATGCAATATTCAGGAATTATATCTTTTACATGGTAGCTTCAAGTAGAAGTATTAAAACACTGTTTATTTTTTTTCACCTACTATTGAAGGCCTGTCCAGTTATCAGCTGCCATCTTCAAGCTATTTTTTCATATTTTATCTATCAAAAGAGAATCAGAAAAACATCCTTGATGTGTCAGTTGGCATTAATTTTATGTGATGCTTTTTCAAGGTTCAGTTAAAGTTGTTACATATTCAACAAATGCCTCAGCAATTTTTGGAAGAGCTTCTGGGCTTCTTTGAATTACAGACTTGTCCTCAAAATTCCAGTTGTTTTATAGCTTAAGGTAGCTAAACTTTTAATATCAGATTGCTCTAGGTGTCTGTCCTATCCTGTTGAAAAACATCATGTTATTTTCCTGTCTTTTGTTTTCATACCCTTTGCCTCTTAAAAGTAACACTAATGTCCAAGTAACTTTCTCAGTGTGCATTTTCACTATTTTTGAGAGGATGTCACCTGCTGAAGGAAGATTAATTACTTCAGTAATTTCAAGGTCTCTCTTCAGCCACAAATTCTTAGGTTGCTGAGAGAAGCTGCGGGTGCCCCATCCATGGAAGAGTTCAGGTTGGATGGGGCTTTGAGCATCCTGATCTAGAGAAAGATGTCCCTGCCCATGGCAGGGGGATTGGACTTAATGATCTTCAAAGGTCCCTTCCAACCCAAACCATTCCATGAATCTTATTCTATGGCTCTTCTCTCTGTCTGGTTGCTTAGAAAAACATGTGAGTAATTCCGTTAATTTTTATCATAAAGCTATAGAATTCCACCTTAATTTTAAGCATTTTAAGGGAATTTTGAGCCTTTAATTTTCTTTTTAATACACTCTTCCTAAAGCCAGAGTTTAAAATCATGGTGACCACAGATGTGCACCAGAAGTCAAACTTGACAGTGTTGATTTCATGTTTTTTTTCCATATTGAGTAGCAAATTTTGCCCTGGAAAGGTCTAGGATGACAATAATTTCTGTAATCATTTTGATATATAGATAATTTCTTTAGTTATTTTCTAGTTCTTTAGGGTTTGTTTTTATTATTAATAGTTATCCAAGAACATTTTGTCAGTTTTGGCAGATCATGGATAAAATACTTAAAACAGAAAATTAGCTATTTTACAGGAGACAAAAGAGACTATTTGTTGTAGCCAGGCAACTGACCTTGGTTTCCTAACTCCAGATGCTCTCCAGCAGTGAAGAAATGTTTCAGAGTCAATTTCCTTCTTAGCTTAATGGCAGCAATAGTTTTTGGCCAATTAACTACACAAATTTAAGAAAAGAAAATGTACGTCAGGCAATCGAGTTTATTGGTATGCATTTTTATTCTCTTTAGGGTCTTTGTAGCGATACCTACCCCAAGTATTGTGAGTGACATTTTTGTCTCTAGTCATAATTAACAAAGTTGTGATTACCCTGTTAAAAAACCAGAATTTTTGATTTCAACCCTGAAAACTTCTTTCCAATAATTACTCCTTTACAATGAGTGTGATTATTCCACCAGACTTCTATCAAAACTGTTGTTGTGTTTCCCGGCAGAGAAACTTCTGTGCTGATTGTCTGTCTCCTTAGTATGTTCTGTGGCTTAGAAACCAACCTTTTTTCCACTCTTTAGAAACTGGAATATATCTCATGCAAATTTGGCATAGCTAAAAAAAAACCAAACAAAAAATCGTATCATATTGGACATTAAAAAAAAAGCTTGAGGGCAAAAAAAGATACTTTTTATGTAAAAAATTCACACACAATTGCATTTCTATATGTTTATTAAAAATTTTATTGCTTTCTTTATCTGGAGCCACTATAAAAAACGTAGAGAGTACTGAATAGAATTTGAATTTTTACCTTATTATTGAAGCTGCTCTTTCTCTTAAAAACTGATTGTGTTACTTTCCATATGATTCTTCTTTCTTTTGCATTAATTTCCTTAGGGCTGTCCCTTTTTTTTAGATTTTCCTTCCCAGTCTACCTTGGAAATTGCCCATACAGGATTATGGAATCTGTAATATTAGTATGTAAATTTGTCCCTCCCCTTTCCCCTTTTCTTGCTTGTCCAGTGAGGATGTAAATCTATTTTCACCACATCTGGTAGGGGGAAAAAAAAGGATTCTTTTGACACGAGAATCTCAGAGAATAACTGGGTTTGCCTGGGTACTTTTGCAAATAAATGCAAAACCTTGTCATAGTTGTAATTCACTAGGCATTTACAAATTGGTTAATCAATATAAGCATTTCTATTTTTTTTTTGCTTCTATAGTTTGTCAAAGTGTAAGATTTACATGTCATAAAGAATGTTAGTCTTGTGTTGTTCACTTTTTTTCAGCTATTACTCAAAAATATTGAGTAGAATAGACCAGCAGTATTCTTGAATTTTTGTATTGTGAAATGGGTGGAATAACTTACACCATACGGGAATAACTGATCTGTGTCCAATTTATTTTGCATTGCAAAAGTTGAAAGTTGTTCTATATTTTAAAATGAGTATTCAATCCTACACAGTTTAACTCTGCTGACACAGTATTAAAAACTTGGAGAAAAATTGATCAGAATGGATACTTGAAAATATAAAAAATTCTAAGTTTAGTTCCAAAATTAGTTGACCTTACTTGACCAAAGGTCCCCTGTCAAGTTAATGAGAAATGGAATAAGAATTTCAAATGTGTTATCATGCTATTTGCTTAACATTTAGGAAATCACACAGTCGGGATGCTAAACTGAGATTCATTAGAATATTCCACGTGAATGGAGTAAACGTTTGCCTGCCTGGATTATTGTGCTAGCATTTCTCATTTATATTCTTGATTTATCTGATTTCTTTTTGTTCTTTACAGATTTACAGATCTATTATTACAAAGTAAAGTGCCACCATCATTAATATCTGATTAGGTGAATGTAAATCAGACTCCTATGGCAATTAGAGTTATCCTAACTCTTGGAGCAGATGACAAAACCAAGATCATGATGACATAAACCCTACGCATGTTTAGAAAAGCTTTAAAACACCAGAACTAGATACCTATAAAGTTATAATTAAGATAAATGTTAGTGGTTTTTACTGTTTAATGAAATGGAAGACATTATGCAGCTTTTAACTTCATGGATTGATATTCACAGGATTTTAGGTCCAGTGCATTTTTTTTTAAGCTACATATTTCAATTCTTATTCCAAAAATCCACTCCCATTTGCATTCTATTATCACTTTGATTGCTCAAAACCACTGTGTTGCTTTAAATTTGAGCCATTGCAATTAGCTTCATTGTATTCTTTTTCAATTAAGGTAGCTTCATTTATTGCTTAGAAGAAGCAATTATTTCTCCTAAGTAAGTGAAAAAATGACATTGAATTCCTTTAAATTTCAGTTTATACCAGAAGATAAATTACTGAGCTTCCTTAAAACTTTGTCTGAAAAAAACCCTTCATTGAAATGCACTTAGATTTTTATGCAAGCCTCAAAATTCTTGTATTAAAACTGTGTTTGTTATGATCACACTGGAAGGTTGAAAAGCCTTGGCAAGTGTTGGATTTTCTGTTTTATCTGAGCAAAACCATTGAAAAATCTGTTCTGTGTGAAAGTCCAGAAACAGGGATGAACTACAGCCTGAATTGTTTTGTTTTGATGAATCATAATTTGCAACATGTGAGAGGATTATAGAGGCTTTCTCTGTCCAGAGCTATTTCTGTCACTTGGTGAGGGAACAACATATAGAAGCAGAAAAACAAGATGTTATTATTTTCATTCATATCCTTAATGAACGTTGCACAGGAGCATAAAAATATCCAGGATGAACTAATTTTGATTGTATTTTGTAACAAAGCTGCCTATTGAATTATGTGTGCCAATTTGAAGAGTTTTTAGTAGTTCTGTGCCTTTGCTATCTTCACTATTAATATCAGTCATATGTAATCTGGGAATTATGGGAGTTTTACTAAATTTTAAGTTGTTATATTTATGCAAATTCAAAATAGTCTCTTCCCCTTCAAGGAAGAAAAGCAGATAATAACTGTCACAGAAGATTCACTAACCTCCACTGATCCTGTAGCATAGTATTTGATTGATTACAGCAAATATTTTATTAAAATACAGTGGTGGAAATTCATCAGGGCACCATTTTTCCTCACAAGAAATACACCCTGTTGTCAAGATAACACACTTTTAAAGTTTGCTGCTTTTTGGCTGGGGTAGAGTTAATTTTCTTCACAGTGGCTAGTATGGGGCTGTGTTTTGGATTTGTGCTGAAAACAGGGTTAGTAATACAGAAATGTTTTTGTTATTGCTGAGCCACACTTGCACAGTATCAAGGCCTTTTTGGCTTCTCACCTCACCCCAGCAGTGAGGAGGCTGGAGGTGCACAGGGACTTGGGAGGAGGCACAGCCAGGAGAACTGACCCAGGGAACATTCCATACCATGTGGTGTCATGCATGGTAGATAAAGCTGGGAGAAGAAGAAGGAAGACAAGAGGAACTGTTTGGAGGGATGGTATTTGTCTTCCCCAGTAACCGTTACATGTGACTGAGCCCAGCTTTCTTGGGGATAGCTGAACGCCTGCCTGCTTGTGGGAAGTGGTGAATGAATTCCTTGTTCTGCTTTGCTTGTGTGCAGCTTTTGCTTTCCCCATTAAACTGCATTTATCTCAATCCACAAGCAGTCTCACTTTTACCCTTCCAATTCTCTCCCCCATTGCACCAGCAGGGAATGAGCAGGCTGGGTGTGCTTGGTTGCCAGCGGGGGTTAAACCACCACAGCCCTTGCACCAAAAAGACTTGTGGTTTAACCCCAGTGGCCAATCAAGTACCACACAGACTACAGCTCACTCCCCCTTTCAGTCCCATCCCACTGTGATGGGCAGGAGAATCAGGAAGGAAAAGAAAATAAAACTTGTTGGTTGAAATAAGAACAATTTAACAATTAAAACAAAATTTAATATAATAATAATTATAATACTAAAACTAATAATAACAGTAAAAAAAGGACAGGGAGAGAGGAAAATAAACCTCAAACAAGTGAAACAGTGCAACTGCTCACCACCAATTGACCGATATCCACCTTGTCCCTGAGCTGCAGTCAGCCCCCTTTTCATGTAACTCCTCATCTTTATATACTGAGCATGACATTCGTGTTATGGAATATCCTGTTGTGCAGTTAAGATCAGCAGTCCTGGTTATGCTCCCTCCCAGTTTCTTGTGTGCCTCCTCACTGGCAGAGCATGAGACACTGAAAAATCCTTGATTTAAGGTAGGTACTGCTTAGTAACAACCAAAACCAGTGTGTTATCAACATTATGCTCATACTGAATGCAAAACACAACTCTGTACCAGCTACCAAGAAGTGTAACTATCCCAGCCAAACCAGGACATAAAGCCATCCATACCTTTCTCACGCTGCCAGCACGGCGTCACTATAATTGCTCAAATGTTGGCAACTATTTTACCATAATTTTCTAAACAGCTGTCAAGTAAAGTTCTTGCCCTAAGTAATTTAAAACAAGTTTTAGTTTCTTTCTATTGTCTAATGATCACATTAATTATAAAGGTCTAAAACTTATATGTGATGGCGTTATTACTATTTTGTATTATCATCTGTTCCCCATCTCCTCAAACTTGTGTATCTGAAACTGCTTTGATTGAATTTATTTCTTTTTTCAAAGATTATTATATCTCTGCTCTTCTGTGCTTAAAGACCTTACATCAGTAGCCACTGTTCCTCTAAAAATACCTCTGTGTCTTCATGTTACAGGCAGATTTCCTCCAGCAATGCTTATCATCTGTAGTTTTTTTTAAACATTGAAAGGTTATAACAGCAGTAAGGAGTACCACAACAAAAGGATACGTAACAGGTACTCTTGGCAGAGTTACTGTTGGGAAGCTCTTTTGAAAGAAAGATGGTACCTAAAATAAATTTACTTCCTGAATATACCTTAGAAATTAGAAAATAACACTAAGAAAAATAGTGTTACCACTGTGAAACATTCAGAAATCATGAGTCCACACTAAAATTATTTTAATCTTGAAATTTAGCGTATTATGTAAAGGTATGTGTGTGTATACTATATACACATATATTTGTATTTGTGTGTCTGAGAGGTACAGAGTATCTTTAGCTTATGGAAATTTTGATTTGCCTTCTGTTATTGAGAAGAAGAGATACACTTGAACCATGCTAGCAAGTATTTTTAAAGAAAAGCTAATTTTGGTATCATTATGGCTCCAACGGTCTAGTCTTAGCACAAATACCACTATGTTTAGCAATAGTGCTAACATTGTTACGTGAATGAGAGATTATTTTCTCAGCTCTGTGAAGATGAGAGTTTATTTGAATGTTCTCTAGAAAAATCTGCACTGTGTATCATTATTCTTAAGTTGTGAGTGGGGGGAAAAACCTTACCAATTTATAAACTTATTTCTTTAAGATAAATTCATATACCTCTGCTCCAGTGGCACACTGAAATACTAATTCAATTTTCCTGCAACAGGAAGGTTTTATACATCTCAGAGAACTTTTTGTTCAGGGAAGTTGGCTTTTGGAATTAGAGAAAGATGAGAATTCTTTTCGGCCAGAGGCTAAATAGGTACTCCTGGCTGTAGAGTGTGCATAGTGGATATAGTCATTGACACATCTTGCAGCCGCCTTGGCACGTTCTGCTAGCAACTGGCACGTTCTTTTGTGCATCAGATAAGCCCCTGTGGGCTATTTATAGAAAATGTGTAGGATCTTTCTGTTGTTATGTCTTTCACATGCCCTCCTGATTCTGGTAAGCTGCATCATGGGTTTAGACAGCTAATGGTGAGCAAATAAGGGTAGATGAGTGGGCTGTTCATCCCCAATGGTACAGGCATGGCTCATTTTCCCTGTAGTTTTGTGGGGCCCCTGCCCTAAATTCTTTCCGTTGCTGAACCTGGCCCCTGGTTTCTTTAATGCACCTTGCAGTAAGTTGTGCTTACTCATTCTGCAGTGTTTTATAGGTACAGCTGTACGTGCTGTTTTCCACTGGTAAGGTGCACACTGCTAACTTATCCACTTGGGAGACGTGATTCTGCAACCACAGTGTCAGAGTCTGTTTGAATCTCTCTAATTTACAGGACAATGTACTCTGTGATTTAGGCTTTATTTTATGAGCTCATTAAGAAATACAACAAGAGCAAACAGTGGTTAAATTCCCTTTGCCCAGACTAGTCTCTCCCATGAATTCACTTACCTCTTAAATCATGAGGTTTCATAAGTCATACCCCATAACTCTTAATTCATGCACGTGTGAGGAAAAATTAGTTACCTAGCCAACAGTGAGAGTGCTGATTCGTCCTCCTTTGTCACAGTGTGGACACCTCCTCACATTGGGAGGCTGGAAACATTCAGCAGTCCAGCTGCTGTTACATCCGCTTCTTAAAAAAACTTTTTTGAGTAAGTTGATATTTTATACCTTTCGGCTTTGAAATTCAGTCTATAGCATTTCTGTAAGTTAGTAGATTCTGAGCAAACTGCCAGACAATAAATATGCAAAGATGATGGCTGCAGGTGACAGCAATCTGCAGGTGATAATGGCTACATTATGGCTTTTTAGCTCTTTCAGGCCACCTGTCCTGCCTGCATGGTACTCTCAGTTTGACCTAACGGCACTGCTTCCAGTATATGTCAGCATGAGCTGCGTTAGCCAAAATCTGAGCAGTGGCTGAGTGAGCAGTCACTTGGCCATAGTTCCTTTTTTACTGATGTCAATGAAACAAAGAAATCCGGTGTCTTTGACTCTTTGAAGTTAGATACATACTGTAATTTCAGACACACTGGAATACCAAAGAATCCACACACATGGGTCTGAGAGGTGATGCAATTCATGGGGAATTAGTTTTCTGTGATTGTCATTGTAAAATGATTTTACAGTACAGTTTTAGTTACCTTTTATTTTCAGTTTCTTCCTTCTCAAAAAGCACTTTTAATTTTTCTTTACCCTTGATTTCACTGACTAAAACACATATGAGCTTATCTCTAAGCATACAGTTAAGTACTGCAGAAAATTAATGCATGTTTCAGAAACACTCCTAGATTTTGTTGCTAACAGTAGGAATCACAAAAAACACTAGAGGGAGAATTTGATATGTGATTTTGTTATTACTCAATCCCTCACCAAATCCCTCCAGCTGTTTTTGAGTACCTGAATTTTACTCCTGTGTATTAGATAATGTGCCCTGTACTTAAGACATGTGACTGTAGAGCTTATATACTTACATGGTATATATCATAAAACTAAGATATATAGCTGTTGAATTATCTGGATTTCTTTAAGTCTGCTTTTAAACAGTGATCCTTATTTTCATATTTGATAGATTTATTTCATTGCAAATAAAAATATTTTGTCTAAATGTTAGTATACTGCACCTTTTCAGTTACGTTGATATGAAGTGTAAAATATTTTTGCTACCAGTATGGAATTTGATTACATTTTTACTCTCATAAGATTGTATTAAGTCAAAATAGCTCACACATAGATAAAAGCAAAGAATAAATAATTAAATAAAACCCCCTTTATGATTAGCAGCACAGTTGAAGTGATGGCATAAGAGTACAATTACGATTCACATAATCTTTGAAAAGTTTACTAAACGTTAGAATTAGTGAAGGAATACAGTTTAATATAAAAGCAGGAAGTGCACATACATCTACATATGTGTTTATAGAAAATAATTGATAGGCTCAATAAAAAAGTGAATAAAATATTTGACTTTTTATTCTTTGCAATTTTACATAATTAGGTTAATAAAAGCTTTGTCTATAAAAGTGTAAAGAGGTGTGGATGACAATAATATGAGAAAGATCAAATTATCTTCCTGTATCTAAGGGATTAAGGTCTTTTTAATTTACAGCTATTCAATTTGTATAATTCTGTATCTTTTAAAACATTCTTTCTTCTCAGCATTAGTTGATAATGTTCTTGTACTATGGTTAGAAGATAATAATTAAGGAATTTTATTCAGAGTTCAGTATTCTGCTTTGTCAGAGAATTGTGGCTTACATCCTGTTCTGTCAGAGAGGTTTGGGAGTGCTTAGCTAAATGGATCATAAGTAGCTCATAGCACTTTTTTGAAACAAAGCTCCTTACCACTGTAAATACGATATGTAAGATGTTAGTGTGATCATGGCTAAGAGAAAAGAAAGAAAATGTGTGTTTTAACAATACCTGGAAGAAAAGGCAGACTTCTATTTTCATTACTTATTCATTGGAACATAGTTAAATACCAGCTTAATTTTGCTCTGTATGCTCATTTATAATTAAACCTCTTGTTTTTTGTTAGTGGTGGTAATAAGGATATAGTTAATTTACATGGAAAAATAATATTTTGCATTAAAACCTTATCCTGATTTTCACTGTGAAACTTGCAGATAGTCCTTTCCAAGTCATAATTTTAAAAAATTGTTCAAAGAAGAAATACCAAATATTTTTCATTTGTGGGGAAATTGCTGTGTTAGGACATACAGACAGATACAGGTATCTTATACCTTTTTCAGAAATAGATATAGCATATGTGTTGCTTTTGAGTAAGGATCTATTTTTTTCAATTACATCTTACTTTTAAGCAGTGTTACATGCATACAAAACCCAGTCAGTACGTCCATATTGATTGGACTGAATATTCATCCTGTCATGGCATTAGCTGTTCAGTCCCACAGGATCAGCCCACACAGGATGAAGAATCTCAGGAAATGGGACTCTGAAACAAATCCATTAGGTAGACCTTAGGATAGAATAGTCAGTGTTTCATCCACATGTTAGACTCTGAGTGGATCAGTGTCCTTAATTACTATTAATGATCTGAACAATCAAATCATTCTTCTTACTAAAGGCCAAGTTTTGGTCCGTTCGTGGGTTTTTCCACAAAGATAGTTCTGACAATAATGCTGGAATTTATAAGACCAGAGTGTTGAAAGACCACTGACAGCAATAAAATACAGTATGAGAAGCAACAAAAAGGCAATATTGTAATTCATGAGCTGAGGTAAGAAAATTTGAGTTTCTGCTTTTTCTGCTGTGGGATTCCACATTTCTAGGCAATTATCTCTGGAGAATACCACAACTATGCAAGACAGAGATCTGTTTCCATACCAAAAGTCAGAAATTGTTTTCCTTTAGACCTTGGAGGAGACCGCTTCCCCTACAAGCTTTTGAAAATTCATTTTCTCTGATTAATATTGATATTTTTAGTAACACTCATACTGCTCTTTTTAATGATTAATGTGAAGAAAATCAGTATTTATTGATGATTGCCATTATGTGATATGTTAGATACTTTCTTCTCTTTAACTATTGTAAGAAATTATTGGATTTACTAAGGGACAGATGTGATTATACGATTCACGCAGAGATTTCTAAAGACATTCTTTCCTTATGTGGGCGATATTGTACAGCTGAGTAACATGAAGCTTTGTTAATTTTAGCATAATCTGAAACAGTTTTTTGCCAAGGTTTACCACTGCTTGTTCTGACAGTTAGAATGTGCTGCCTGCTTATCAAAGACGCCTTCAGAAATATTACTATCCTCTGTATAAACAGCTTTGTTAAAATAAGTTTGCCAGGCTGAGAAATTGCTAGAATTAAACTTATGAATACCCTTATTTCAGCTCCCTGTGCATGTGCGTTAGAGCAGTTTTTAAAGGGAATCCCTCTTTTTTTTCTTTTTTCCTTTTTTCAACAGGTACACAACTCTATTTATGTATGAAATTAAAATTATTACTTCAGAAAAAAGTATTCATTATTCAGTTTTTGCTTTTCTTCACTGCTTACACTGTGTCAACATGTCATATTTATTATATATTATGTAAAGAATGCTCTGAATACAAAATGATTAATTCCTTAATAGGAGAAGTGTTGCTGTTGTCATGCAAGTGCTGGAGTACTTCATGAACATTAATAACTCTGTCATAAACATTAATAAACTCATGAGGCTAAGGGATAGTCTATTTCACAAGTAAAGAACACAGAAACAGGGAAATTAAATGCCAATACCATACTCCAAATTTAGTTAACAAAATTAAACTGTATTGCATTTGCTTTTTTATATTACTTAACTTTATATATGGCTTTATTTTTTCACTATGAACCTTCTGTTGATGCTAGTTGCTTTTGTGTTGCACAGCAATTTCTCAGAAATTAAAACCTGAACATCCAAATGCACTGTATACGCCCTGAACATAGGAAGTAATAACAGAAATGATGGTACTTATTAAATCTTTACTGCTACAAACTGTGCCAATGAGGAGATGACTGTAGAGCTCAGTGGTAATCTTTTCCCACTCATGGGCACATACTGATAAAACCCATAACTGATATCACTGATCATTCATTTGTTCAGGTAGCTAATGCTGTGGAAGAGTTGAAATGTTTTTGTAAAAGGTTTGGAAATGCTCCCTAGTGTGCAGGGACCAGGACTTTATTATATTTCTTTTCTTCAATACATTTGTGTCTTGCATATGATTTGAGCTAACGTTGTGTTCTAGTATCATGTATAGATAATCCAGTTCTCAAAAGCCAGTAGTTCAGTGCTGATAACTCGAGGACTCTCTTGAAATTGAAAACAGTTGACAGTTATGACTGTGTGCAGTAGGGTTTTTGCTTTCTCCTGGAAAACACAGAAATTTACTCAGGAGTCTTGGAACAATTTCAGTAGCTCAGGTTTGACCTTGCCAGTCTTTCGAAACTGTTTGGGAAATTATCTTAGAAATCCAACTGTGGCCAGGGTACTCTTTTTCCCTGTATACGATGTTGCATTGTATGTACTGGAAAGAGATCACTAGACTTCAGCTTTTATTAAGTAGGAACTCTATCTGTATATTAAAATTTGAGCTAAGAATATGATTTGAATTAAAAATATTGAACCTTATTTTGTTTCTAGGGCTAGCAATGAAACATTCTATTTCAGCTATAAGTGGGAGGTTGCATTAAAAATATGGTGATTTCTAGGTTTTGCGTTGCCATGTAGGTGACTTTATCACTATGTCCCTTTAATTACTTTAATCAGAACATAGCATTCTAATGAATTTTCTTACTCTTGTTTTAGAAAATCCTGGCTATAAAATGCCAGTAGAATGTACAGTACATAAAGATCTACCTCAGGAAGGCAATGAATAATACTTATCCATCCTGAGATTCAAAACTTAAAATAAATCATGTGCTGTGTGTATTTTGGCAAGGATATTATGTGGGTTTTAGTCATTAGAGAACCACTGGGCATTTGAACTTAATTTTCTTCTCTTCACTGATGCAACTATTAAAACATTTTATAAGATACCACAGAGTCTGCAGTTGTGTGTGTGCTTTATTCCAGCTCAAGTTATTTCTTTGTCTGACTTACACAGAGTAGCTGCTCTAGATCTGTTGTGTTCTACTTTTAACCACTTGTAGTAATATGAAGAAATGTCAGGTGAGAACTAAAAGATCAGTCAACTGCTTAACAGTGCTTAATCTTTACAATGTTTATTTTGTTGTAAAAATTCCTTAACATCTGCATTGCTCTGAAAGTGTATATTCATGCCCGTATTTATAAAGTATAGATGTCGCAATGAAAGGAGTCGTATTCCTGATACATTTCTGGTAACTCAGCTTCCATCCAGACACCTGCAGAAAGTCATGTGGTAGAAAGCAAAGCAGGTTTGGGGGTTTTTTTTACATCACAGTTAAGTGTTAATTTTCATGCTGCTGCATTAGGTAAAGAGAGTAAAAATCTGCCTATGGTTTTGAAATCTGAGATTTTGAAATATAAAGCCTATTCCAACAGAAAGCAGAAAAACCTTAGAACTGAATTCGCACTCCCAAGATACTGTGTCAAAAGCATATAATTTATTGTGAATAAACCTTTTAATTGTATAACACAAAAAAACCACAAACAAAAACATGGTGATTATTTTAAAGAGTCTGAAAGTATTACAAGTATTCTTATTTGTGTGATATAAATATGTTTTTAAATAGTTTACTTAGCCAAATGTGCCAACTTCATTTACGTTCATTTTTGTGTTAATTTTTTGAATTTCTTAAAATGTTACAGAATCAAGGCATATTACATATTCATCATTTAAATAATTTATAGTGCCATATTTATAATTTGCTGTGTAATATTATCTTGCAAATCATTACAAAACTCTGGTGGATAATTTATAGATAATGCTTTGGTCTTTGTGACACAAGTAAGTTATTAGAAAAAAAAACCCAAGAAAAGTTAAAAGAACATCAAACCTTCAAGTCAAGCACTCCAAAACCAGAAAATACTAAAACTGAAACTGTTGCAGCCACTGTGGTTCAGCTTTTTTACATGTTTCTCTGTTAGGAAAGTATCTACCCCTATAGGAAATTCTCTACTTAGTGAAGAGTGGGGGTCTGGGAGAGACACAGAGACCACAGAAACTCCAGTGAGAGCTGCCACCCATAGCAGTCTGAGGTCATCTCAACAGCTGAAGCTGTGGTGAGCATTTCAGTGCTGAAGAAAACAAGAGTACCTTGATTAACTCTAGCAGTTGTTAAAGGTAATTTGTCAGAAATAGTGCCTCAGCTATGAAGGTGTGAATTTGTGAGGGGAAGAAATAACATGTATGTTCACATGATTTTTCAACATTTATCTTTTTGGTCCTCAGGGAATGTAAATTTTGAAGTTTCATGTAATGCTCACTTTATAAGATCCTCTCTTGAATAAAGCAGAATTTGCAAACAGGTTTAATATGCCTTTAACACAGAATCAGAATGGTTCAGATTCCATTAATTATTTCACAGTGGTAATATTTCCAAATTACATGTGAGGTTTAAAAGCATTGCAGTAAAAATTAGCAAATGTCCAGTCACTTTGAAAGTTTATCTTTAGAGGATTAAGACTTTATTTTTTTTCAGTTATTGATATTTTTATAGCACTTTCTATTCAAAGCATGATTTTAGTTGCAGTTGTAAATACTGAGAGAATCTAATCTCACAATCCAAAAATCCTTTCAATGCACCTGTTCACGTTCTACTCTTTCCCTGTTCAGTTATTCATTCCATCTACCTCTGCTCTGGGGGAAGAGTGTCCAGAAAGTGGCTGAGTGGAAAAGCACCCAGGGGTGGATGGCTGGCTGAACATGAGCCAGCACGTGCCCACGTGGCCAGGAGGGCCAAGTGCATCCTGGCTTGTATCAAAAATAGCGTGGAAGTGCTTGTCCCTCTGTACTCAGTACTGGTGAGGCCTCAACTTGAGTACTGTATCCAGCTCCTCATTTCAGGAAAGACACTGGTGCTGGAGCATGTCTGGGTAAGGGCAACAAAGCTGGTGAAGGGTCTAGAGAGTAAATCCTAAGAGGAGCGGCTGAGGGAGCTGGGGTTGTTTAGCCTGGAGAAAAGGAGAATCAGTAGTGACCTTATTGCTCTCTACAACTGCCTGAAAAGAGTGTAGCAGTGTGGGGTTTGGCCTCTTCTCACAGGCAACAAGGGACAAGATAAGACACAAGGGCCTCATGCTTCACCAGCTGAGGTTCGGGTTGTACATCAGGAAGAATTTCTTCATGGAAGGGGTGGTCAAGCACTGGAACGTGCTGCCCAGGGAGGTGGCGGAGTCACCATCCCTGGAGGTGTTCAAGAAATTACTGGGCATGGCGTCTGGTTCTGTGATTCAGTTCACAAGGTTGAACTAGATGATCTTGAGGGTCTTTTCCAATCTCAATAATTCCATGATTCTATGATAGGACAAAAGGGAATGGCTTTAAACTGAAAGAGGTTTGGAATTAGAAAGGTTTGAATTAGATATTAGGAAGAAATTCAAACTGTCAGGGTAGTGAGGCACTGGAACAAGTTGCTCAGAAAAGTCGATGCCCCATAACTGGAGGTGTTCAAAGCCAGGCTGGAGAGGCATTGAACAACCTGGTGTAGTGAAGATGTCCCTGCCCATAGCAGGTAGGTTGGAACTAGAGGATCTTCAAGGTCCCCTCCAGCCCAAATCATCTATGATTCTTTGATTCTATGATTGAGAATAGAAGAAAATATAAGACATAATATAATGAGTTACATTATGAAAAAATGAGCCTTTAAGTTAGGCTTCTAGGAGTTCAGAGGCATTCCTTTGTCATTAGTGCATGGAATTAAACTTTCTGTCATCTTGGGTGAGCTGTCTTTTCTGTCTCAGATGCCTAGACTGAACTTTGGTTGAAACTTACATAACTTATGTAATTTCTGCATAAAATTTTTTTCTGATTAAAGTCTGGGGTATCTGAGCAAAACCTCTCAGTTTTTCCTCTTCACACTAATCAGAACATTTATTTCTGAAGTATGTATGCACCTAGAGTGTACTCAGAGGGTATATGCCAGTCACACCCCCTCAGTTTTTCTGCTCACCATCTGTATCTGGGGAGTTGAGCCTTCTGCCTGGAACCTTACTTGTGTTACTTAAGCCTGTGTGGTATTTTTCTTAAAAGCCATCATACCTTTAGCAAGGCTTGTCAGCTTTGACATCGGCTGAAACTCTGTGCGACTTGCCACCTCACTGAAGGCCAAAAGTTGCATACAGGGTACTTATCAAGGTAGTACATAGTACATGGCCACAGTTTCTGCTGTAGCATGCAGACACGTACGGATAATAAGCTCCAGGTTGCAGCACAGGGTCAGAGTCTAGGGCTAGTAGTTTGCAAGCCACTTAGGTACTTGGGAAAATATTGGCCTTTGTCTTCTTGAAATTGTCATCCATTTTTTCATAAATGAACATCTTCAAGAACATCTTGTATCCAGATGTCTGTTTGGCATTTGCTATGAAAATAATACAGTTACAGACTATCTAGTCTGTCAAATTGCTTCTGGCTGTTTTGAATAAATTTATCATTTGTTTATGTAGAATTCTCAGTTTCTAGTGTTTTGAGTCACTATGTAAAGACAAATTTCTTAAAGCTGAAACCAGCGCATACCCATCCATCCATCTATACGCACACATATATATACACACATATGTGAGAAAATGAAAAAGTGTTTCCAATTAAACTGGAAAACCAATAAAATGAATTCTCAAGTTCTGCACTGTGGTTATAAAGCAAGATTTCATTTCAGACTGAGTGAATGTATATTTGCAACTTAAAATCAATGCTAAGAGATTATAGCTATCTTTAATACTGTTCAAAGGGGAAGATAATGTGGATTTTATCCAGCTTCATAAAATTAAAATAATTTTAGACCTTAATACATTTCTAAAGGACTATGCCTTGAATATATATGCACATAAAGTCACATTGCTAGCCCATTTTACTATGCCTATGCTAGTACCAAGGTTTTAGGAGTTTTTACTTTTGGATGTGACACAGAAAGACAACTTCCCTTTAAGACTGGTTTAACTAGTTATGGAATCAGTTTTGCTACTTAAGTTAAGCTGCTTGATAATATGTACAAATAAAATGTATTTATTATATTATTTTCTTTCTAAGAAAATAAAGGAAACCTAATGAATCATTTAAGTAATGAAACTGAAGACAGAACACAGAATTTCTGAAGAAGCATTGTCTCAAGTACATAGTCCCCCATTGTTTAAATCTCTGATTAACCACTTTAATTTCTGAATTCCATGTTTTAAGCATGGTTACGCCCATTTTTTATGTGCTGTGTATGGTGGATGAATATATTACCCTAGCAGGGAGCAACGAATTCTGTAGAACCACATCTTTGGTCTTGAAAGATAAATATAATTATTTCTTCTGTCTGATATGAATTCAGATCTTCAACATATTTTCCAGGCGCATGCTTTTGGATATATGGTGATCTCACAATAGAAGTTATGTTTCATTTCACAGAAGTTGCGTTTTGCCATCAAAGAGCATAACTTTGTATTACTAATTTACTTTTGGAAGTCTGTTAACATGACTTCATTGTGAAGTTATGACTTGCATTATTTCATTCTTCTGAAACATTGTACAGAACTTTGATACAGATGTTTGTCAGAAAGTATTTTTCTGTGAAAATAATATACTTTATCTGTACCTTAGACAAAATTTCAAACTGAAAGTAGGGCCAACATAATGATTATCATTTCATACTTCAGAAAACTGTTTTATAGCCACATCAAGCTTTTCAAAGAAAATCAACAGGAATTCAAAGCACCTGAATCAAAAACCCAAATAGTAACATTTAGTGAAGGAATTCATTGTTTATCCAGCTCTATTGAAGATTCTCTAGTTCAAAACTAGTAGCCTTGAATAGTTTAAAATCTGAATGTCTTTAAGTTTGTGAAGAAGGCCATCATCAGCCAACTTCATTAGAAAGAACATAAACAGAATGTGATTTTTTTGTGAATACCTCAGCTTCAGTTTATGATTCAGTTTTCTTAGGTTATTACACTCCCTGTAACTGAGTCTTTTCTGTGGTAATTGTAACACCGGTCATTGTTCCTTTCAGAATCAATGGTCATTCTAAGAAATAAAATTAATAAAGTTATAGCAGTCTCAGATAATGGTTAATAAAACTTGATCTTACAGTTATAAAGAATCTCTTGCACAAGGACAAGTAGGTTAAATAAATTCTGAGCAAAAGGAGATTGTTTCCTATGGTGTTAATATAATTTCATCCTCAAAACAAATGCAGAATCTACCAAAAGGCATTCCATTTAAGTAGACTTCAACAGGATGTTGAGTTACTTAGAGTAATTAAGACCCCCAGAGTAATTTACAGTAAAATGCATCATTCAACAGTATTGTTCAGTCTTTACTTAGATCTTCTGTGTTGCTTCAGTCTCTGATATAACTCATATTTTTTAGCTTGGTGGTCTCCTACTTGGTGTTTCTACATCTCTGTTAAGCTGCTCTGATACTGTCTATTTCACTAGTTTTCCTATGACCTCTTCTGTATGTACTTAAGTTCTTTTCACTTTCTTTCTGCACAAATGTTAAGTCTTTAATTGCCCACACCATCCACTAATCTGTTACTGTAGGGATGCCAGCACAGCCCATCCTTGAAAGCAACAGATGTTAAGACAAGGATGTGGATGTTGAAGGGAATGCATGAAGGGGAACACCTGAAACTGTCTGAGGGGGTGTTTGCTTAAATGCTAACCAGGGAACTCTGAAGAGATTTTTGAAATAAAGGAGTCAGCTTTAAAAGAAATGTGTGGAAAGGAAGCCTTTGGCATGCGAGGAGATACCTTGCAGCGGAACAGTGGCGGTTGAACCTCCTTCCTGCTGCAAGTCTTCCATCATGACACTGTGAGATGAGACAAGTAGGGACTCACACCTCGGGTGTGTTTATGTGTCCTCCGTGCATGCTTTCACACTGAAATGTGGATTAACAACCTGTGGGGAGAGGCACAGCTTCACACAAATCTAGAGTTCCTCTCTCTCACACAAGGTTTGTGTCAATAGCGTAACCTGCCCTCCCAGGAGAGAATGTTGTGCTTGCAATCTGTATGCTGTGTATGTTCCCGTGTTCTGTGGGTGTGAGTGCCCTTTGTGGGATTGGGTAGAGAAGGTGTTTAGAAATTAAGAGGTGTTTATCAACATTTTGTGTCTAGTATTGTACTTTGTTTTAGTGTTAATAATGAATGCAAAATTAATTTGATTGTTAGTTAATTATTTCTCATTAATAAATCAGAAAGCTGATTAGATCCTGATTTGAGCTATGTAAATTGAACAGTTTTTCCCTGAAAAGTTACCAATTTTTTGCATCCAAATTACATCCTAGAAGCAGCTGCTATACAATTTGCAGAGTTGTCATGACTCAAAGAAGTGAGCTTCACATGTGAAACCAAGAGGTTTTAGTCTACTTGCAGTCTTAACAATCTAAACAGAGAATTATTAGCCCATTTACAAAGATTCTAGATTCTTATAATGCAAGTTACTCAGTTTTTACAGCTTATTCCTGGTAATGCTATTTTAAAGTATTTTCTGGTATCTGTCCAGTATCTCTGTGTTGTGCTCAGGCCTCCACTGCTTTTCTTGGTCCTGAGGCCTGTGGCTTGGAGAGGCAGGGAGAGGGAAGAGAGTTGGTTATAGGAGTAATTAGAATTTTATAACTTTAATTGTGATTGTTTTGGAAACTTCAGTTGTTCTCATAACACAAGACCTGTGGCTTGTTACAAGGGATGGTGACACCATATTTACTGGCTTACAAGGCTACCTGTTGTGGGGAAACTGAGCAGAGATCTAATACTCTCTTATTCTCTTTATCTTGTCATCACTTTGTAATAGTGGGGTGGACCTTCAGGAGGTACTGTTATCTTTTCTGTCCAAACCTTTAAACTTAAGTTTATGCAATTTGTTTTTGCTCTGGCAGAAGGTTTATCCATGTAGCATTTGTGTAACTAACATTTCTTTTTTTCTGTTTTCTTCTTGTTGTCTAAAAGATTTCTGATAATGATAGAATCAGCATTAATGGAGACCTAGTCAGATAACCTGACTGTAAACATCCTGTTTAAACATGTAATGCTTCTGTTTTTAAATGCCTTGTCCTGTAAATTGATACTATCAAATAAAGATCAAGTTTCATCTCTAAGTTTGATAATTCATATTGTTCAGCATTGTTTAAATAATTTTGATACAATTTCCACAAAACTGTTAGATTGAAATGTAGGATAAACTCATGCTTCCTTGAAAAAAAAGGTGAATTAATAAATATAAAAACTATGATGTAGTCATGTCATTAACATATCCAGTGAAGGACAGGTCTTTTTACAATAGCTACACAGTATTCTCCAAAAATGCCATGTCTGGATAGTCAGAATAATAATTGATAGCCATCTGATTCTTCTGAAGACATAGGTAGTACCGTGTCAATATTGGTCCATGTGTGCAACTGTTCCTAGAGCATATGTGTGCTACATCAAAGCTGTTTTTTCAAACTTTTCTGTTTCTGCATCCGGCCATCCAGCCAGTCCTTAACTCAGGAGCCCTTCCTTGAAATGGAAATTTTCCATGGGGTCTCTGACATGTTTTTTCTCCAAGTCACTAAAAAAAAAGAAATGTATAAAAAATGTGTATCTCTTTTGATTTTTGCTGAACACACTAGCAAATAAAGAAATTATATTCAGGTCTTCCAGTTGCTTTCAGAAAGTAACAGATGAATAGATTCTCTAGGGAAAAAATACTTTCTTGACTGATTCAGCAAGACTCATGTTATAGTCGAATCCTAAATCTTTTTGAGAGAAGATATTCCACCATTTAGTGCTCTTTTTATTTCCTGCTTAAGAACTGCTGAACTAAATATTGCTCAAAGCACTAATAAAGCTGTAACAGGAAATGTGTTATGTATTTATTTATGAGAAACATGTTAATTTGCAGTTTGCATAACCTGGAAGTACAGCCAATTCCTTTATTCCGTAAAAATTAGACAGCTAGTAACAATTACCAGGACTGATAGGCAAATAGGTAACCATAGAGTGAATGACTATAACAGGCAGATTGCTCCATTTATTAACTTAATCTAACAATGTAATCAACAAATTTTCCAAATCTAACAGTCAATAATTAAATTAGATCTTGGTTTTATAACATAGTTAAAGTCTTCATCAGTTTAACATTGGCACATCATACATTTACTCTGAAGTGATGTCAGTAGCTGACTGAAGTAATTTAATTTTTTTAATAAAATATTGATTATTGATTTTGTGTAGATATACAAGTCATGTAATTAAAAAAGTTTGAGAGTAACTGTGTACACAGTTGGTTTTTCTGAACTTTACTTTAGAGCTACTGTACATGCACTATGGCTTAGGTAAGTCTCATCTCCCATCATGTTTCTTTTCTGCTTTGTCTAACCATGCTAGGCTGTAGTTATCCATAATACAGCATCAGAGCAAACTGACATGGCATTCAACTCAAATAAAAAAAGAAATATTCAACTCTCAGTATGGACAGAGATAGATAGGTATCAAGTATATATATATATTTTATCTTTGTAATTCAGTTATGATCTTAATGGGTTTGTGTGTGTGTAAGTTGCTCAGCCTTTGGCTTACTTTTCACAACATTTAATTTCCTCTATTTCACTCTTACCCTTGAGCTTACATGGGGAGAAGCTGTCACTTTAAGGGAATGCCCACATAGACATTTTCAACTCCACTTGTCTAATTTTTCAGGCAGAGGGAAGTCCATTCTGCTTGTGCACTGAGCCATGAAACCAGATGGCTGCAATTAACTCAGCAATGAAATGAAGTATGATATCTTAGGCTCTGCAATGTGATAACACTCCGTGGTTTCCTTTGGCACAGAGTATGAATGAATACACTAGAAAAACTGTGTAAACATTCCCTTAGATGAACTGTGTTGTAAAGTACTTAAATCTTTCACATCTGCTGACCTTGCAGAACTCAAAATTTCACTGAAGGGGGAAAAAGGGGTTGTGTAGGACTCTATAACTGAAAACTTACCTAGACATTCTGAAAGCCAAGCATGGTGAACTGAACCAGACTGAAAAAAAGGGAGGGAGGAGTTGTGTAGATGCCTTTAATCCATCTGCTTATGGGAAAGAAGTACTAGGTGACTGTTAAAACAAATAAATTTCCTCTAAATCTTCTAGTACAAGCCTCCTTATTTTGCTCCTTGTTCTTTATATTCAGGATTTTGAAATAAATCCTACATTGGTGCTCTCTACTGAAGGCACTCATTGTTTAGGGTCTGCTTCTTTTTAGGAGCTATCCAAGTATTTAGTATCCCATAATGTGATTATGGGGTTTGTATTTTTGTTTTAATTTGAAATGGAAAGGTTAACTTTGTCATTTACCAATTTTAATTATTTTTATGATAAAAAAGGTTTCTATCAGTAAGTTAATGAGGATAAACATTAATTATTACACATGTGCCTCCTCTGTGCCCTCTTTTGGTAAGAAAAATTGCTGTCCTGAAGGCAACAATTTATTTAAAAAATGCATCTGGGATTTAGGTTTTAATTATCGATCAGAAAAAAAATCTAATAAAAGTACCACACAAAAACTGTCTTTGCTGGATACAGTACTGAGGTGTTTACTAAAAAGCTTCTGTTAGAGGTCAGACAAGTGGGTTTTTTTGTTTTTGTTTTGTTTGTTTGCTTGTTTTTTTTGATGGAGGGTGCATTTGGGTGTCTAATTACTTACCTCTCCAGTTTCATGTTCTTAAAACTACATAAAATATGAAGATTTTTGCTCTTGTTTTATATAAGAGATTAAATAAAGCCTCAGTTGATTACAGTTTATAAATTGACCACATGCCAGTTATGCTGAAGGTTTACAAAAGGTAATGAATAGCTCATTGACTGTGTTTGTTTACTGTGCACTCTGCATTGATTTCTGGTTTGTTATATATTTCACACATCAGCACTGGAACCACTAGACCTACCATTCTCAGAGGAACCCAAGAGTGCTATGGGTCAATACCTGAACCATATACTGTACATACTCTACTTAGTTCAAATTAATCACTGTGGGCCAATTTCAGTCCTAGCATAAGTGGGTAGAACAGCAGGCCTTGTTTATTATAGAGCTTTGTTGACGTACTAGTATATTTCTTAGAAATTAGTATCGTATTTTGCTAAAGTTGCTGAAAAATTAGAAGTTTTTCTTTTGTATTCCTTACATTCCAATGTTTGAGAGGGTCTTCTTTTCAATCAATAATTAGTCATTTCAAGTTTATTTTTGGATTGGAGTGTTAAAATTTTGATGTACTGAAAGCTTTGTGAAGACTTATGCTTTCTACTTATCAAACAATTTAGCTGTGCCATGCATGATCAGCAATAAACATGATATTCTAGGAAGTCTTTAAAACACCCTATTATGTGGCTGATCTGTAAAGTATTTTTCGGCTTATGAGAGTATTTATTAACTTTTATGTGTAGTGTTGGAAAAAAAAATAGAGCATTTGTATAAGAATTAAAGTGTATCATGGACAAGAGAATATAGTGCAAGAATAAAAGAAATTTATAACTAAGCTCATGTTTCTTCTAGCTTAGTACTGTATGTTTTGTCTCAGACAGTGGTCAAAAATGCAGCCACTTAATGAACCACATTCTTTGTGGTTTCCCCTTCCACTTCCAGCCAACATCAGTGAGAGGTTTCCAGAGCTGGAAATTTATCTGCACCATACGTGGTAGTTTGTAACTTCCAACCAGGATGTCAAGTTTTTTAGTTTTGAGAGATTGTCCAGTAAAAGGGCTGATGTAACTGAAAAATTACATGTACAGTCACATGAGCAATTGCTCTGAAAAAACAATATTGCTTTGTGTCTGGCTCATGCATCCGTAGGTGATGAGAACCACAGAGTTCTTGTAGAGTTCACTTCCTGCAGTTAATCAAAATACTCATCCTACATTTGATTTGTAACATGGTTTAGTTAAGTATATATACTAACCACTAGCTCAATATTCATCTCTCTCTTCATTATTTTTCCACTTGGTACCTTGACTTTACTTACAACATCCACTAAGTGTATGCTAAGCTACATCAATCTAATCATGTAACCATAAGAAAGACTGAGACATTTTATAGTCAAGTTCATGGGCAACATCAAACTTCCCTTATTTATATCTGGATAATTTTTTACATAGATATTTTAAACCCCTGTGTAATCTCTAGCTGGTACAGATACTCTGCAAGATAAGTTTTAGACTTTAAAATCATGAATTTCTGTACAGTTAGGCTTTTAAAGCTGTTTATACTTGTTAAATCCATAACATATTGTGGCAGTTTTGCAAAAGTCTCTAAATCGCTGCTTGCTTTTAATATTCCTCAACTTCATGCTGTGCTGTTGTTTTATTAGACGATAATTTCATATTCCTCTTCCTGCCCATACTATTTATTTATCTAGTACATTTCTTCTGCAGGGAGTATTTAGCCTAGAGAAGAGATGGTTCAGGGAGTGTCTCATTGGTATATGTAAATATCTGAAGGGAGGTTTCACAGAAGGTGGAGTCAAGCTCTTTTCATGGGTGTCCAGCGACAGGCCCAGAGGCCACTGAAGCTTCCTTCCTTTGGAAGTTATCTTTCTTATTGAGGCACAAAGCATTGGACATAAATAAAGGAATATAAAGAATATGAAAAAAAACATTATTACAGTCAGTGGAAAAAAATAAAAGAAAGACATGCAACTGTACAGCTTACAGAAACACCTAGAAATACCTTAGAAAATATGACAGTAAAGAAAAACCTGGTCTGAATACCTAAAACAAAAAGGAAAGATTGCAAAAACATGCTATGATCTTGAGGAAAAAGAGAGAAACATGTAGTTTATAGACCTCATGTAAAACAATCAAATGTATTCCATACAGAAGCCTTAGCAGTTATGCAATTTATGAATATGATAAACCCAAAACCACAGTAGACCCTGCAAGCAGAGTGAAACAGAGTTATCAAAAGTGTACAAACTATTTAAGAGGTCAATAGAAAGAATGATCAGATTGTGTTATGGCACAATGTTATAGAAGTCCATGAAATTATTTATAATGCATATAAAAATCTAACCGAAACAGAGATGTGCATGCTACTTTTTCTGAAAAATTAAAACCAACAAATCATTGGTCCCTTATTCTTTCTAATTAATTCCTAGTGCCTTTGAGAGCTTCCAATATAATATCTGAAAACATTCAATCATTAGAAATATTCCTTTGTCCATTTTTTCTCAATGGTTACATTGACAATATAGTCAGTATTTTCTTTTTTAATTATTAATCCAGTAAGCAGAGATGTTGTGCTCCATAATCACCCAAATTCAGTCACTTCCTTATTTATTAATTTGGGGATAAATTTACTGATGGATGGTAAGTGAGTTTTGCTTACTTACTTTGTTTTGTACTTGTACCCTCCCATTCTGATAAGAATTGCATCTGTCCCCTTCACTGGTAGGTTTTTGGTTGCTTCCTCAATAGTTCTTAATTTTTGTGTATTCCTACCATATGTGTGTCTGTAAAAGTCTTTTACTTAATTCTTCTTAAAATCTTTCAGTGATCATTCTTAGAGTTTCAATCAGCCTGATTGGCAGTCATATTTCCATTAGAACTTATAATACATACTTCTCAAGAAGTAAATTTTTTTTTCTTTTTTTTTTGTGTGAGGAAGAACTGTTTACATTCTCAACTGTTTTCATGCAGTCATAGTGATTTCTTGTTTCTTCCTTCAGTTGAATTAGTAAAAATAATAATAGTAAAATAATAATCAAATCATGTAAATAAAGATATTTAGAAAGTTGTTATTACCAGCTGAAAAATATGCCTGAATTAGTTAAGGTTTCTAAAGTTCTTGTACAAAACTGAGTATGTCAGAAGATATTCCTTAAACAGATTGCAAAGGAACAAAGACCTTTCAGCCTTAAAGTTTCAGAAGTTTGTTCAAATAGTCTTTCTTCTTTCTGTTCTAGTTTGTAGTATGGTCTTTTGCTGCAGCAAATGTCCAGAAGATTTTTGTTTCTGCCTTTTTTTTTTTTTGTGAGCCACATTCATAGTCTTCATTTGTTTCAGAGTTTAAATGGGCAAACTTCTCTTAGCATGTGGTGCTATTTCAGTTGGCAGTAGATTTTTTATGTAGTGTGTCAGATTCCACTCAGTTTTTTTTGCCATGAGGTGCCAAAGTGAATCACCAAGTGAGGACAACCATCACTCACCACTGAGCTGATCCTCATTAGTGGCAGAGGAGTGCTTTCAAATGACTCACCAGTTGTTCTTAAAGAAGAAAGCAAGAGAATCCCTATACTGACAGCAAAGAGGTTTTTTGGATTACCATAGCAGAACAAAGGAAATACAGGGTGAGATGTCCTGTCACAGAAAAAGAGAATGTAATACAAATTCACTTTATGACAAAAAGGCAGAACAGTAGTTAGGTAAGATTTAAACAGACTTTATAAATGTCCATAGAAGAGTCCCATATTTTTCTTCTGGTGGTCCTTGTGATATTCCCTGATTTTATGCTGTTTCCTGATGATGATAGTTCAGAAAATTATTTTTGGTACTTTTGCTTCTCACTACTTTGTTATTCTTCCAGTCAGTATTAAAATCTTAGGTGCACTGTAGAAATAATTTTTTCTATGTAATCTGGGTCTTTGTGACATTGATCACGGTCAGATGCTCATTTCACCTTTCCTCCTACTCGACATAGTCTTCCAACTGCCAAAATCTAGTTTTCTTTCCTACTGAGCAAGGCTTAATGCAGATAATGTATTTTATGTTACAGTGACAGCTTTTCTCGGTTTTCTTGTTTTCCAGTTTATTTGGTCAGATGACATTTGATGATTATAATATTATCTGAATAACAGTATCTCACACTGAATATGCTAAATGGATTTGTAATTTATGATGAGCTTCAAAAAAATGTTGAGGGATCTGCATCTAAAACATAATGGTATTTGAGTTAAGAATTTGGATTACTATTTTAATGTTTCTTTAGATGCTGATTGTACTTTTAAATTAAGACCGACAAGATGGAGTGTACAGAAAAACAGAATTCTGGAACATCTTCCAGGAGTTGGAGCTGAGTATTTTCTAGCTCTAAGGCATAATCTGAAGAACATATGTGAAATAAATTTTTTTCCTGCTTTTTTTGACACAAGTCCACTTGATTTGCTTGTAGAGAATTTTCAATCAGGAATTTTCCTTTCTTGCCTTTCTCACCCATAGAATATCATACCCATGTTGGACTGGTCAACACATTATACAGAAATAAGAACTGAGATACCTAAGGGGCAGGTATTATCTCTGTATTTTATAGGATTGTACTGGCTCTACAACAGACAAGTAAATAGATCAAATTCTTTTTCTTAATTTAACCACTCATCATTTCTGTCTTGGCCTGTTACCATGCCTGTATGCATAAAATTTTTAAGGTGTCCCAGCTTTCCGTCATTAGAGGTTTTATTTCTTCTTGTAGATCTCAATCTTTTTGACTCTGTGTAGGTGAAAACTTAAATTTATAGAGAGCACTTTGGTCGATACTGCTGCCAGTTAATCAGAGAGGTTTACATCTAGTTTCTGCCAGCTTCTCTTAACAGATAATTTTTAGAAGGTAAGAAAGTGGGAAGAACCTTGAGGTAATCCTGCCTGTTAGTATAAAAATGGCTTAGTCTGTCATTTCAAGAAGAGTTCAGTTCAAATGTGGACATAGTTTTTCCTTGTAGCTACTTCTTTGGAGATAGTTGTTTGATACTCTAATGCAATGAAAATACACATTCAGGAGAAAGATTTTCTAAAATAACATATGAAAAATACCACAGGAGAAATCTGATGTCTTTATTTGCCATGAACGTAACTATAAGCTTTTTCTTCAGTGAAATTTATGAGGGAATCCTTGAAAATTACAATAAAATTAGGTACTGCAATATAAAAAAATAAACAAATAATTTTCTATTTGATCATTAAATGGGTATTTCTCTTTCAGTTAAGCCATTCTCATTTGTTGAAATGCCAGTTCTTAATATATCTCATAATGTCTGCTGGAGGATGAAATTACTCACAAGAGAGTGCCCTCAGAGAAGGATCAATGTTTTTATATTAATGTAAATTACCACTGATTAATGAATGCTGTAACCAATAAGGATTTAAATTCTTACTGTGTTCCTGTTTTTGGAAACTAACCTTCCTGTCAATATTTCAAGTTAGTAGTAAGATTAATTTATCAGGTACACAAAATAGTAATAATATAGGCCTAATCAGTAGGGTTTTTTTTCTATGAAAAGCAGTGGTTTTTTGGAGTAGAGAGTAAAACAGAAGTTAAGGATTGTACTTATTTTTTTACAAAATAATATATATATAATATCATTTATCCATATCACTGAAATAAATATCTTTGTATTTATGATTAATTTTACTGCATACACGCTTTTCATCAGTACCTGTTTATTTTATATTTACTGCAATATTAGAACAGTATGAGCTCATGGAAGTTCTTACACAATATTTGACTGCTATGTGTATAATTTCAAAACCATAGAAAATTAAAATATTCTGGACATTAAAGAGAGAGGTGAAAAAAAAAATCATATTTACGTGCACCGGTATGTCAGTTTGGTTTTCATAGAACAATTTGCCACCTGAATTAAGGAAAACCATGTTTTTGGTATGAATATATGTACACCACGGCACTGACAACTGTAGTTGACACTTGGGCACTTGAATTGAAACCAGGTGGAAACCGTGCAAGAATGTATATTTAACGAGAGACCAAGACTAAAGTAGCAAGTTGCAGTACTATGAAAAAGAAAGGAGAACAAAGACTTAGTATCTGTCATGAAAGAAATAGTTTGACAACCACTTTTTAGCCATCAGAGTAGGAACCAAGTCCCAGAGCTCCAGAATGGAAATACTCCTACTCATACCGTGAGTTTGGCAGAAGAGAGAATGCCCAATGCACGCTCCTTAGGGTATATTTCTGTACCAAATGGAATATTATTCTGAAAATCTCAACCCAGATAGCAATCTCTTTATCTGATGGCTTTTTCTTGATCAAATCAGAAGGAAAGAACTGGGATCTATAGTATTGAAAGCATGATTATGGGAATAATATTCTCTGTTTGAGGATTTGAGAAACCGTCATCCTTTGAGGGTCACACATGTATTCTGTAAGACATACTCATCCGTAATTTTTGCTAACAAATTCTTTTTGTGAGTGCTAAATAGATATGAGTCATAAGACAGATAGGTAAAGCGTACTTTATCATGCTCTGTGACACAGTGGATGTCAAGGATAAGTACCTTGGCAAAGCAGATTGCTTAATTCATCAATAGGCAACTTTTCAGTTCTCTATCAGTTTGAGAAGGGATATCTATTGGTTCATAAATACTCTTAAAAGACTCTTTCCTGTACAGCTTCTTGAAGTTTCTAATTGTCAGAATTTCACACATACACTTCTGAATTGTTATCTGTGTATTGTGTAGAGGGAAACAATGTAACTACTGCGTAGTTTGAGCTTATATGGAAGTCAGTTGTCTGCTTGGTATATCGGTTTTCATTTCACTTACTTCAAAGTGATTTTCATGCAGTACTGCAGACTGTATCTGCCTGAAGACTCCTATGGGAGATGCATAACCCTATTGCCATGTTGCACCCACAGTGCGTATGAGGTTGCACAAACACACTCATAAAGCCAAAAGCCATACAAATAATACAATTAGTGACAATTAGGTTATCTCTTTGGGCTGTTAATTTATTATATGCTATTAAAATAAGTTCCTGTGCACATGGTTGAGAGAAACCAGAAATCTGACTGATAGTATCTCCAAGAGGTTTCCAATAAAACTACTGGGATATATCTGTACTGTGGTCTTTCCTAAATATTCTTGTCTCAATTGGGCAGTTGAATGTACAAGTATAGAATCATGGAATAGTTTGGTTGGAAGGGACCTCAAAGATAATCTAGTTCCATTCAGAAAAATTTGTATAATGACAAAAAGTTAATAAAAGTTTGGGTTTTAAGTATGTGAATAAAAACGAGAGTGACACTCTTTTATTACTTTAGTGATTAGAATGCTACAATTTGTGTTTAATAATATATTCACAAAATTATTAAATGGCCAGACTTAGATAGCTAGAGGGCATTAGTTCATATACGTATGTGTGTATACATGTTGCTAATTATGTGGACTAATAAACATAAGTAAGGAAGCAGAAGCTAAGATTTTTGGATGCCTTTCAGTTGTATTAGGAAAGACTCTGTAAGAAATAAATACCCTGATCCTCAGTCGCCCTGGGAAAAAAAGCCATCTGAGCAAGAAACTAGTGAACCGTACATTTTATTTTAGGCACTTAGGATATTACTTGCCACAAATCCCTTGAGCATTTTCCTAAATAAACCTTTGAATTGGCAGATGAGGTGAATTCTGGTGTCTTGAAGCTGATTGGACTGAAGAAGAGTGCAAAGGTATTAAAAAATTAATCTTTATAGATAGCTCAGGGAAAAGATTTTTTTCCCATTATATTTTTCAGCTGTCTTCTCAGTAAAGGTGTTCTGAACTTCCTACTTCTCTTTGACACTTATACAGGCTTGTTTTACTCTGTAGTAAAGGCATATTTTCTGTGTAATTTAAACATGCCCCAGTGCCTGCTTATAAATCACTAAAACAATACTTCCAGTGAAGACACAATTGTATTTTCTAATTACTCATGTGAATACTTTCTTCTTCAGTAGCCCAGAATCTGTATTTAAAATTTGCGCTGTATTTGTTTAAACACTGCCAGATACTTTGATTGTTTTTTGTTAAACTTTAAGTAAGTTTGACTACTATCTCTATCTGCTATATCTATCCTTAGGAACAGAGGGTGATGCTTACAATTTTTGTAGCTATATTCCATGTCCTTACCTCATAACTGTAACTGCAATGCACAGGACGTTAGCTTCAGGTGATAGGAGTGGTAAATGTACCTTCAATTAGATTAGTTCTTAATATTTACATTCTGATTACATTAGCATCTCAGCTTTCATCACACATTCACACCGTGCTTATGTGTAAAAGGAAATACAAGGTGTGCACTGAAATGACGAATCAATAAAGTAGAAAAGGTTTCGTCCGTAGGTTCTTTCTGTATGCACATCTCACATGACTGAGGCTCTAAGTGATCCAAAAGAGAATTTTTCAGGAAATGTCCACTACAGTGCCTTTTGACTTAAAAAGAAAATTTTCATCTACTGAAAGAACATAATTTCTCATGTCTTGTATAATGCATAATTAATTTTTCACTATTTTTTTCTCAGTGTTTCTCAAAGTAAGATCTAAACAATTATGGAGTTTCACATTTTAATATGAAACAAGATTTTTGAGAAGCAAACATTTTGTCTCTTAATGACCCTTCAATTTTGTTTTTAGCTGTATAATGACAAGTAGGAACAAGCAAAATAATCACTTTGAAATATGTGTTAATTAAGTAGCAGTGATCCTTTCTAACAATATAAAAAATGGGGAAGAAATCAAACACTTCAAAATACATGCATTGCACACTGTAATAGCACCTGAGAAGAAAGATACACTTATGCCTGTTTTCCATAAAAGGAACATACCAAGTTTCATGATCTTGGACTGTAGGTTTTCTGTGATGTATTAAGTCTACAAGCTGTAGTTTGGGTTCCAATTTTTTACCTTTTGTACTGCTAATTTCATCCTTTTATGTCCTATTCTAAAAATATACTTTTACCTTAACAGTGATTTTTTTTTTGAGGCCACGTAGATAGAGACACTGAAAGCTGTAGTTTTTCAAGGGTGTGAGCAGTAAGCCATTTAAACCAAAGAGCAAAATCAGTGGACCAAGGCACTGAAAAGAAGTTCAAGTTAGTTTCATAACTGAAATGATTGCCTCTTAAATATGAAAAATGTCACTGGATTTCATACGTCATTCCGACTAGAAGTTCAGAATCTTAGAATTAGAAATGTTGAGCACTTATAACTCAAACTGGATAATTAAATATGAAAACTGCCTACTTTCCTGATGATCAGTCTTCTTTCTTTCATTTTTTGGTTCTTCAGTTACCTGATGGATGGTTTTATCTGTAGTTAAAATTACAAGTAGTAACTTAAGCTGGCACTAGCCTTAGTTTTCTAATTCATATCAGGACCTGAATTAACATGGTTTCACAGGCCATAACTAGATTTTTTCTTTGGGTAACACAGCTCTCACAAGTCAATAAATTAAGCAAATCTCTATGGAGAACTAGAATAAGCTGTTCAGAAAAGTGGTGGAGCCTCTGTCCTTGGCAATGTTCAAAAGCAGCCTGGCTGTGGTGCTGGGCAACCTTCCCTAGGTGTCCCTCACTAAACAGGGCCATTGAACAGTAATGACTTCCAGAGGTCACTGACAATCTCAGTTACACTGTGGTTCTCTGGTTAAATATTTCTATCTGGTTAGCAGTATTTTTTCATCAGGAGTGAACTTATATCTCCAGTATATCATATTTCAGTTTCAGAATCCTGTGTCATTTCTTGAGCTTCTTCAATATTTAGCACTCAATTTTCTGTGGTTTTTTTCACAGCCCCTTCTCCAGGTTTGCAGTTGTGGTGCTTTCCACATGGTATGAAGGAATTTTATTAGAAAAAAGCCAGGAATTTCTGTCACTGGGGGAATTTGTGGGCATTGCTGTGCTGTTCCATTATTTGACAGCTATAAACACCAGGCCTCAGTTGTGACGTTGCAAGTAAATAAGTTTTCACAGTGCTGATATTACTAGAAAGACATGTATGATCCATATTCCAAATGACTTAAAAGCTCCCAGGACTAAGCACAGGAACGTGGCAAAATAGAATTATTTAAAAATGCTGTTTTAAAAGCAGTATTAGAAAACCTTTGATCTGTGGCAAATGTGCAATCTAAATCTGGTCCCTGAACTACTTTTGTTTACATAGCAAGTCCTCTGCATCTACTCCTGAATATTTGAACATACGTTTGTAAGTAAACAGATTTGTTAATTTTTTAAGCAACATAACTAAATTTTTCCCTTACGTGTGACCCTTTCTGGGGATGTACAAGTTTGGTTTTGCACATGCAAGCCAATAATTAAAAACAAGAAGAGCTGACAAACCTCTTCAGTCAAGAATGTGGGTTGGCTATTTAGAATCACTCCTCTCCTGGGAAACAGCTACTTCTGCTTTGAAAGAGCATAGTTGTTACCACACAACAATACATCAATATTTATTCTAGCTTTTATTATTTAATGCTTGTAGTGGGACTATTTAGAGATACCTTAAGCAACACAGAAGGATAAAGAATACTTGCAATTTGAGGTTCTACTGCTACCATAACAAATAAATAAATAAATAAATATTTTTGGGGCTCAGTGGAGCTACACACTCAGTATTCTGTAGATCTTTCGGTAGTGTAAGGACCCACAAATATTCTTATTTTTATTGTTAAATAAAATCTGAGGATTTAAGGATCTGACCCCAGGGCAGCTGGAGACACTGTGGTAGCTCTGGGAAAACAAACAGAGTAAGCCACCCAGTATAGACACTACTTTTAAGTTTTTAAGAATGACCTAAATTTTCCTGCAGATTTTGAGGCAGTGGTGAGACTTATGTGCTGGAGATTACATCCCATTCTAGAATAGATGCATACAAAAGCAAAAAGTTTCTATGTTCTTTTCTACTTTCATGCTTTCAACTTTTATAGGGGTTAAGGTATTTTAGTTTCACATGAAGTAATTTTGGCCATCATTCGTCACTGTAGTAAAAGATTTGTTATTATCATGTAGTAGTCTAAAAGATGACTGACATATTTGTCCTACAAATTTGAGCAAGCAAATATCATTTTATTAGGCTGTATTTGTTATCCTGGCAAGTTGTTGGGCTGGCAAGAGGGATGACAACAGTAAAATCCTGATTGAGCTCTCCCTACATGTAGCCTGTTATTTCAGTGCATTGAAAGTGTCATTAGTGGTTTTGTGTATAGTCTATGAAGGGTTTTCAGATACTATCAAATAACTCTGTTCTGTCTTGTAAGGCAGTAAATCATTTTCTGCTGTTGTTCGTATAGTTAATGAAGAAATCCATCCTTCCTGTGTTGAAAGGAGTTTATCTTTTGTACATCCTAGTACAATTCATTTTGCTCATACCAAGCTAACTTCGTTCAAGGTTTCACTCTCACTGTCTCTGGGTCCCATCATAAATACTTTACATGTTTGTATTTTATTTTTGATTTGTTTTTTTTTTTTTAAATTTCTGAGATTTTTTTGCTAGGTAGAGGGCAGTATGTGCATCAGCTCCTAAGCATCTACCTTGGCTCCTGAAATTACTGGATAAAATTTACTGGCTTTTCACTGCATACTAAGTCATAGAGAAGAGTGGAAGTAACAACAATACAAAAGACAGTACATTTTTGGTGAAAATGTAAATTTTGAATAACTTTATGACATAGAAATCTATCTTTCACTTAGGGCAGGCAATTAAATGGGCAACAAATATTGAAGATTAAAAAGAAAGTAACATTATTTTTAATAGATACTGGAATGGTCAAATTTCATGATAGGTAACTAATGTTGTATTAATAGAATAGAGATTTAAGCTGGACTGTTAATTATATTGCTATATGTAATGGTATACATTCGTTCATACAGAATTAACCAACTGTGAGAATTTATATTATTATTTACAAAAACTTAGATTCAAATATCCAGAAGAAATGGCCACTAATTATCAGCATGTTACCAATAAATATCCTGACAATGTGAAACTTACCTATCATGGACATAAATCTGCTTCCAAGGCAAATATTGAGGACTTTGAATTACTAAACAGCTACCTAAGAACACAGACTCTCTAAAAACTGGAAGTCTTTGTGCCAAGGGATATTTTGTCAGTCTCTGAAGTACGTATTAGCATAGAGCATTTGTGAATTATTTCTGTAGGCCACATTTTTGAAACACTAACTAAAATATATGTTAATACTACCTTTCTTAATAAAGAATGAATTATTATACAGTTATATAAATCCATCCAGCTATCTCCAGATTTAAGAATTAAATTCAAAAATACTTTTCATGATGTGGAGATTTCAGAAAAAATGCCTTCACCTCAAATATAAATGGAACACATTTCTCGTGTGTCTCTGTTAAAGTACTGCTTTAATTACTATGCACAAGGTAATAAACAAACCTACCATATGCTGCCAAATTAGTCAAATGCCAGGAAAAGCTAAATATAAAAATGGAGACAAACTTTTAATTACACTTGTTGAAAACCTTTGCCAGTAAGTAATATTATTTACTTGGCATTCTGCTTCAGTGTGAAAGGGCAGAAAATATGACCAAGCTAATATACTAAATGCTAGTAAGAGAATTTTCCAAAAAAGAAGGAAAGAAAAATCTAAGAAAAAAAAAACCCACACAACTAAGCTGATACAAAATTTTATTCTAAAATGATTTAAAACCCCACACAACTAAGCTGCTGTCAATTTTATTCTAAAATGATTTAAATAAGAATTGACTCTCAGAATTATAAATTAATAATCCATAGAAAAATAAAAACAAAGAAATGAGTTTTAAACAAAAGAATTACTTATTCCAAATCATACTGGGAAAAAGCTTTTAAGTCATGTTAGTTTTGGGCTCTACAGAACCAGCAGCAGTGTTGGTAGTTTGAGGGGGAAAAAAAAACAAATTGAAAAAATAAAACACTTTGAAAGCATAATTTCTTTCCCTCTCATATGGCAATAAAGGATACTCCTACCTTAGAAATAGTGTTAGTGAGGTGAAGAGGTCTGACCTAAACTCACTGCTGCCTTTCTGCTTGTGCTGTATTCCACAGGAAAAAATGGATTATATACCTATTCCACAATACCACTAGACCAGTAGTTAGCATCATCTTACATTCTTAGTAACAAGAACCAAACTCCTTCACGCAAATGAAAGGACTGCAGATTTCCCACAGTTGCTAGATATTCTGATGGCTACTTTATTGTATTACAGAAAACAGTCTGTCACTTCCCTCACCTTTTTCCACATTTATAGAGCAAGACTCAGTATTAGCTAAATGTTTAAATTAGACTTCAGTGGAACAAGTGATCTGCTTAACAGCCTACTCCCTGTAATTGTATTTATTTTTCTTTTAATGTAAATGTGCTCTAAATGACAGTGACATTTAGAAATAATTACATTTATGCCATATTGCATCATAATATACGTCTAATACAGAAGTCTTCAGTGGACAACCCTGATTTTTTATATTAGTGAATTTTAAAGACTGCTTTGGCAATGAGAACAACAGTGAAAAAGAGATCACAATAGTATTAAAAGATAGCTGTGTGCAGACAGTCTATTTGGAATGCTTTCGAACCCACCTTACCCTGTACTGTCCCCAGGAATGGCTGAGAGATTGGGTCTGGCTCGTCCAGGGTTCCAGTGCCTACAAAAATTTAAAAATGTAGCCTATGAGCTCATGGTTATGAGTATTGCTTTTTACATTAAAGTTAGAATAAAAATTACATTCCTGGTGTATTTACATTAATGACGTAAGTCCTGTTGGCATCAATAAAAAAAATATTTCAGGGCACAAAGAGAAACTACAGAAAAAAAAAGTCTTATGACAGGTTAATGCAATTGCATGTGTTATCTTAAAAGTATTTCTTTGTACTGATATGCAAGATGTCTATCAACACAATTTTTCGAAAGGTAACACCTTTGAAAAATGCTCTCCTGTAGAAATAACTTTAATTGTGAACTCCTAGTCCTTCAGGAAATTTGGAGACAAGTTCTGCAAAACTTTATGAGTAACCTTTAATATTGTTATTTCACCAAAGACGAGTTACTCCAACAGAAGTTTGCACAGTTTTATAGCTGAACTTTTCTTTGGAGAAAGTGTTATATCCAAATCCTGGGATTCTCACATCTCATTCATTCCTTATTCAGATAGATTCTCAGTGAAAGAAGCGCTTCACTCAGTCCTGATTACATTAAGTTAATGGAAACAAAGACTTGGTAAAGTTCAGTAACTCTCAAAATACTACGTTAGTCCACATAAATAAAACTTCAAACTCAAATAATTGAGAAGCTGTATTGTAGGTAAGTAAACATCATGCAAAAAGTTACTGCTTCAGACTGGTTTTTTAGCATTATTTTATGGAACAAAAAATGTGGTGTAATCATCATACACCAAGGGATGCAAAAATGAATAATAGAATTGTTTCCTTGAATGCCCTTCAATGCTACATTATTTGAAATGGAGCAAAATTATTGCTCCTTCATTGCTGTCTAAAACCCATTAAGATTATAAACAATACTGCAGCTGACTGGGCTGTTATCTTAATAGGGTATTCATCAAAGTCTTTGCAGATTCGCAGTACAATGTTTCTCAGACTGAAACCGGAGTATTATTATGCAAAATTTTAATTTAATTCATGTTTTGTAAGAACTATATTGAAAGCATAGAGTGTTACTTCAATTTATTAATTGCTTTGTCAGTGTGATGACTTGGAGACACATTACGTGTGCACTATATCCTTTTCCTGTCTATAATGTTGCCTACAGATAAAAATTACTGTGTATTTTTTCAACTAGGGGAAAATGTTTCATGTAATTATAGCATCTACAGTTGATTGTTGCTATACATACAGAATTCTCTCTATTATAGTTCTCTTACGTACTACAGTAGATTTGCACTTAACATACATTTGGACTATAAGGAGATATTCTGAAATTGTTTATTCTATAAGTGTACGGAGTTTTTTTGTAGGCGAGTTGAAGTACTTCATCTGTGATGTATTCAGTAGAGATGGATCAATTGAATTTATGAGCAAAATTACCTTGCTAGATATATGTGTGTTATTCTTACTGATTTCCTTTATAAGCTAGTGGTCTGGATGAGCAGGACAGTTATTTACCCAGAGAGAAGCCTACCCTGAACCTGGAGTTCTGGTAACATTTTTTTTCCCTCAGCACAAGAGTTTCTTCATCAGGGCAAAATTTCCCCTTCAGTGTTCTAGCAAAACTTTTCCACGTGCTGAATATTGTTGTTTTTTGGTTTTTTTTTAACAGAAGATTTTAGTTATTGTGATAAGCTATTAGGTACAGAATAGATTTGACTGATACTGTTTTGTTTTGTGTAAGATATTTCTGGATATCAGGTGGTCAGTAGTCACTAAGCAAAGAACACTGGCATAGTTTAGGCCCCCTTAAAATAGCTTTGCTAATGTAATTGGGAACAGAATCAAATCTGGGAATCTCATTTTTCAGATTCGTGTGCATGCTTTCCTGTAGTTTAGTAGTCTCTTGTTACAGTGTGTTGCTTCTGTACAGCAGCTATATTTATCTAATTTTATCTTAAATGACAGCTTTAAATGCAGGCCATAAATAAAAGGTTTGTTATCATTCTTAGCCTTAGGAACAGTCTTTGTATCAGTGATAGCATTGATACTATTGTTCTTTTTCTGCTCTTGTCCTATATGTATTCATCTGTAGAGGAAAATACAATTTTTACATCTTAAATTCTGTAATTATGGATTCTGTAGCTGTTATTATGTAATAGAGTTTTAGCAAGCCTACAGTGTCATTTTAACACTGCCTTTATAGAGTTTGGGATTATAGCTAGTCAGGTCTCTGGAACAGTTATTTTTTAAGCAATACATGTATTTACTTTGATTTTTTACATTAGATAATTTAGAAAACCTACTCCTAAATAATTGCAATTAATCTCTATGGCATGTATCTGCATGCCATACTGCACTGTAAAATTATCCACTGTCTTGCACAATTATGGAACAGGATTATAAAACCATATATTCTGCATTGATATTGGCTATTGACTCTTGCAGCTCTTTGACTAAATTCATTATGATTGTGTATTTTCTTAACGTTGTTAATATAAAACCAGGGGTTCTAGGTTAAACAGCAATTTTCTGTTGTGATTAACAGTTCTCATCACTTTTTGCAAGGATATATTATAGTCTTGAAACAAAAAAACCCCTATTCTAAAATTTCTAGTTGATTACTCTTACCTACCTGACCAAATGTTATGTACATAGCTAAACGATTAGTTACGTTACAAGAAATGGCAGTATCCGCTGGTGCTCATATGACACTGTTGGAATATGTTTTAATATGTAGTATTGAAATACTAATAAACCTCCTGCATGTAATTCAGCAGTTGCTCAAAAGTATGAAACTGCAATTTTAGGAAAGAAAGCAAATTAGATTCAGTCATTCATAATTATTCTTTGATATATCGTGAAATGCAAAGCAAATGCAGACGCAAAGAATGCTGGTTGTGGTCTTAAATTTCATATATGTAAAATCTTTCAGAGTCTATTAAAAAAAATCACTACACATATTTAACCAAGAGAACGGATGCTTCCAAGGGTAAAAATAGCTGTTATTTACTTCAGGACAGCTGCTTTATCCATAGTTTTGGAATTTCTTGTATTGCATTCTTGAGATGAATGTATCTTTAGAAACTTCTCCTTCATACTCCTCAAAAAAAACCCCAAACAAACAATAAAATACGGGGTTTAAAAATCCTCCAATGTGGTAATGACTTCTTTTCCCAAGAAGTCATAGGTATGACTCAAGAATCTATAGTTTATATGACATTGTAATATTAATATTAATATTTGGCATTTTTGTAGTTTATTTTTTATTTAACTGTTCCTGAGCTAGAGTTTGGGCTTGTTTAGCAGTGCTGAGGTGGGGTTTCTTTTGTTTAGAAGGCTGTAAGTTGTTATTATAAAATTGAGGTTTTAAATATGTAATATAGAGTAATGACTCAATATTTTCTCACCAGAAATCACTTATATCACCTCAAAGCATGTAGAACACGTGATTATCAGCTATGCTTTGGGATGTGTAGAATGCACTTGAATGCATAGTATAAAACCAATTTATATGGAACTGATTTTAAGGATAAAGATCTCTTTCTTTTTTCTCAAAGTAGATACATTTTAAATCTTAGCAAAGATCAGTATTGCTCAGGGAGATTCACTTTGATTTCTTTTCCTACCCCTTAACAAAAAGAATCTGGGCTACCTTTTTCTTGTGAGGCATAAGGGAATATTATTTTCCCTGCATAAAATCAAAAGAAAAAAACCCTGAATTTTATAATTTAACTTATTGTCTTATTTTTATTCCAGCACACGATTGCAATTTAATTTAAAATCTTTTTTACAAAATCTCTATAAAAATGTGTGAACTACAAAAGCTATATATTAAGGAATACCCAATTATTATTTGTTTCAATATTATCAAAGTTGCAAAATAAACTGATCTTAGTAACAATTGTTTATTGCAGAAAAAGTTCAATTTTCTTCTCTTATCCTCAAAAAAAACATGTCAAGAGTCACATGTTAAAAATCATTCAGTAGCTTTGCGGACTTGTAATTGCAGAGATAAATGATTTACTTGAAGCTGGAAAATATATGTATTATTCATCAGCATTCAATCTCTCCATGTGTGTTGAGATGTATTTGAGAGCTACCCTCATCAGGAGACTGGAATTGAAATTAATATGCTTACATTGATTTCTCTGTATTCCTTTTTTTTTTTTCAAGACTGTGTTACTGAATTAAGCATAGATTTTTTTTATCTTCAGATAGTAAGGACCATGACTACCTGATGTGGATGAACTATTAGAAAAGTATTTTGAGCATAAAATCAATTTATGTCTTCTTCTGTAGGTCTGATACCACATATTTTTGCATGATTTTTGCAACAGGTCATGAGATCAGACTGGAGGACTTCAGTTTTCCTCTTGTGTCTCCTCTCAGTTTCTTCCTTACATTTCTTTTTTGTTTTCATTTTCACCTTTTACAAAGCAGGAGTGTCACTGTCTTTCTCTTTTTATATTTAACATGTTTTCTTATCAAAATGCCTTGATAATGGCTGTCACTTTTTCCTGGTCACTGCAGTCTGGGACAGTGTGGCAAAACCTATTTAATTAGGAGGATACTAGAAGGCAAATAGGGTCTCCTGGAATGAGGCAGGGGGTGGTACATATGTATGTGTAGTCTCTCAGAAGCTCCATTACCAATGACATTAGTGGCTTCATTCCGGAACCATGGCATGTCTAGCTACAACCTGCCTTTTTGTATAGAAGGACAGAATAGGTAATGACAGGCTTTCGTTTTGTTTTGTTGGTTGTTTTTCTAGCAGTTAGTAATGCTAGTTCCCAAACTGACTTTTGCAGTGCCTGAAGTCCTTGAGATTTGTCATTTCCAGGGTGACTTGGATGGTCTACTGCAAGGAAGCCATAGATCTGTGAGATTAACACAAGTCTGTTATAAATATTACACTGGCATGAAAGAAAAAGTTTGAGGCTGTAAAACTGGAGAGAGAGTGCTGTGAGAGAAAACCATAAATAAGAGGTTACACACTTAAAATATAGCTGACTTTTGCTCTTATCTCTATTAATCACTTGAGGAATAATTCTTAGACTAAAGCACCCAGAGGTTAGACTGCCTCAAAGCAGACAAGTCCTAAAACAGCAAAAGTGATCACTTTCATTCTAATTAGGCTTAATGATCATCAGAATCAATCTAAGCATATTTAATCTTTAAAGCTGTACCAAAGTACTTTGAACTTCCTTGTGTTTGTAAAATTTAATTGTTGCCATAGATTAGACAATGAAATGTTGTTCTTGCTTGTAAAGCTTATCAAGTGTACAGATCTTGTGATATGTTTTACTAGAATTCTCTATTCTTCATATGATATTTAATTGCTAACCTTTTTTTTCATGTTAGAGAGTACAAACAACGTTATGAGATATTTTCTGGCTTGATTGCAATTTACGAATTCCATATCACTTGAAGAACTTGCTATGTTTTTTCTGAGAAAATACATGAAAAGCAATTTCTTTGTCACATTTATAGTAATATTATAGTACAGCAAAAAGCTATACAAGTACTGCAAAAAAATACACTCTGAACAGTTTAAAGGCTTTTGACAACAACCATCTTTTAATCTGGTTTTGTTTTCTTTTTATTGTGATCTAGATATTATTATGACCATGAGTCATAATGACTTTACAAAACAAAGTAATTCTTTTTTCATTTCAGCAGTACAGAAAGTGGATATATATTTGTTCCATGGCCCATTTTAGAAATGTGATGTCTGTCCTTTGTAAAATACGAGACAGTAATTTCTAGTGTGTACCCTCAACAACTTCAGTTTTGAACAGCAGACATCAAAGTTCTTTTAATATGGAAAACTTAACAGTTAAACCTGTAAAAGTGATTTTAAGTAAAATTCAAAGAACGCCTCCCAAAAATACATCTGTAAAGGCTTCTCATAGAAATCAGGCAGGGGTCTTCTTAATTTCCAGACATTCAGTCATTCAAGAATGCCTAATAATCAAGTTGATTGCTGGTAAGATTTTTCTGAGAAAACTGGATGGAAAGGGAGTTTACTGCTAGCAGGTCTAATGTGAAGCACTGGGGCTAAAGAGATTTCAGACATTCTGCTAAAAGAGTTGAACAGTTCGTTTAGAGTTCAGGGTGTAAGAATTTCATATGCTTGTAAACCATACCTGTGTGCTTTAAAAAAAAAAAAAATACCATAGAATAAAATTGTATCAGAAGAAGGAAGAAATTCTCCCTGAATGCTAGTTCTGTCCTGTCACTGTGTTTATGTTCTTCCTGCTCTCTCATAAAGTCTGCATATCAGAGAAGTAAATTCCGAATCCTTAATTATTTCCACGTTTATCAACGATATTTATTTATATTTTTCTTTTGTTTTCTAATACAACTTAACTTATATTTAATACATTAATAGCCTTGAACTACATTTCATGACAGAATATAATTTTTTAGAATGTAGCTGCACTTAAAACAGATCTTGTGATAATTTTTAGCTCAATTTCTTTTAATGAATTTATCACAAGGTCTTGTGGTATTTATTCACCATCTGAAGAAAGGATGTGATTTCTGTAGTCCTTAATGAATATGAAAAAGGGTAGGCATTACAATACCACTGCTGCAATAATGTTTTAGTATTGTGTGGTAGTAGTACGTTTGTTCTTGTTTGTGTTCCAGGCAAGGAACGTAGCTGGCTATCAGTCAGAATAATGGTGTCATTTGACTATGATGGCCATTTTGCCTACTTTGTTAGGTATTCGTTTTCTTATTTCTTTTGTTGACTGTATTCAAGTCAGCATTTTCAGTATTTGTTTTCGATGATACATCTTATAATGTGGTACACGATGTGCCTTGATAGCATTCTGTGATCTCTCTTTTGGCTTCATGTTTCTGCCTTCTTTGTGTAATTGTTGTTTATTGATTTGTGACAAAATAGTTCTGTCCTAATTGTCTTCCTCTGTTGTTTCAAAAAGCTTGTTAGCTACAAAGAACCCTTTGTTTAGAAAATAAACCTTCAGACACAGACTTTTGAACTATACATGTACTTATATCATCCTTAGTGAATGTCCTTGGAATCTTGTGTACAGTTTTTTGCTTCTGACAGCCTTGTATCCCATTAGCATTTTTTTTTAACTCTCTGTAAATG
>VXAZ01000243.1:276863-356863 GCA_013399875.1 Gymnorhina tibicen
CCTTCAGAAGAGATATTTTTTTTTAATTTAAAATAGGGTACTTAATATTACATAGTAAATTTTTATCCTAGTATTTAATCACTGGGCTGAGGCAGAAATTTTTGAAAGCTGTCCATCTGAAGTTTGTGAGTGGCTTTTTTCTAGGGCCAGCTTTTCAAAGCTATCAAACATCCACAGTTTATAACAGATTCAACATAAATTCTGAAAAATTATGTTGCTAATTACTATATCAGGAAAGGCCAAAGCAAATTATAAAGAAATATTTACAAGACTGTTCCTTTAAACACCATAGTAATATTAAAAAATGTATTGTATATATTAACACATATATAGAGTATATATATAAATATATATGTATATATTGTTATGTATGTTGTATATATAGTGTATATATAACATATTGTATACATTTAAATTTCAGAAAGTCTAAAATGTTGAAATTATGGTTTATTGTGATTCTGTGACTGTTTAGTGATCCAGGAAATACTCTGTTTTGCTTATGTTTTATAGTAAGAGGCTGGTCAGTTTTGAGTTATTTTTTGAAGATTTTTTAATAACCATTCTACTTCAGTTTGTTCCCTAACAGTAGGAAATCACTTGTGGACAGGTCCTATCGCCATTAAGGATTGGTGCAGAAATGTTCAGTGGTTATAATGTATACTGAGCTGACTTTAAGTTAGCTATGAACAGATACCAAAGGTTATCAGCAAGCACAATCTATTTCTTGATGATCTGTTGGAAGTAATTTTCCTTCTGTCCAGAGTTGCCTTAATTTGACCTGGTACACTTTGATATTCAGCAGATGTTCTTTCAGACTTAATGGGATACCTTGATAGCAGCAAAGTTTCCTGACAAGGGAAACCTACTGATGTAGTTTAGAGATAATGTAGCCAGTTTCATGGAACTATATGGAAATGAGTACTCCCTACTTAAGTCTTACATTACCCAGTCTTCTGGGAGTTGTGGGCTGAACAGTGAGGTGGATTGAGAACTGTTTGAATGGCAGATCCCACAGGGTTGTAATCAGTGGAACAGGGTGTAGTTGGAGGCCTTTCACTAGTGGTGTTCCCCAAGGTTCAAGGTTTCCTGAATCACTCAATGTTTAGCTTGTTCATCAATGACTTGATGAAGGGGCAGATGCCTCCTCAGCAAGTTCCCTGGTGACACAAAGCTGGGAGGGGTGGCTGATACCCCAGAGTGCTGTGCAGCCTTTCTGAGGGACCTCAGCAGGCTGGAGAGATGGGCAGAGAGGAACCAGCTGAAATTCAACAAAGCCAAATGAAGGGTCCTGCACCTGGGGAGGAATAACCCCAGGCACCAGGACAGGCTGGGGCCGACCTGCTGGGCAGCAGCTCTGTGGAGAAAGACCTGGGGGTCCTGGTGGACACCAAGCTGCCCATGAGCCAGCAGTGCCCTTGTGGCCAAGAAAGCCAATGGTATCCTGGAGCAGAGCATTCCAGCAGGTCAAGGAATGTGATCCTGCCCCTCTACTCAGCCCTGTTGAGGCCACATCTGGAGTGCTGTGTCCAGTTCTGGGTTGCTCAGTACAAGAGAGACATGGAGGTCCTGGAGTGCATCTAGCCTAGGATGACAAAGATGATTAAGGGACTGGACCATCTCTCTTACAAGGATAGGCTGAGAGAGCTGGGCCTGTTCAGCCTCAAGAAGAAATGTCTGGGAGGTAGTCATCAATGTCTGTCAGTATCTGAAGGGAGGGTGCCAAGAGGATGGAGCCAGGCTCTGCTGGTGGTGCCAAGCAATGGGACAAGAGGCAATGGGCAGAAACTGATGCACAGGAAGTTCCACCTGAATAGGAGGAAGAACTTCTTTACTGTGTGGGTGACCGAGCACTGGAATAGATTGTCCAGAGAGGCTGTGGAGTGTCCCTCACTGGAGATTTTCAAGAACTGTTGGTGCCATATGCTCTAGGATGGCACTTCTTGAGCAGGGGGTTGGATCGAATGACCTACTGTGGTCCCTTCCAACCTGACCCATTCTGTGATTCTGTGATTTAACATCTAGCTACCTTTATGGTTACTAAATACATTCATTATCTAAAACCAGAGATTAGCAGCTGGAAAAAGGATCTTTTACAAAGTCTACTGTGGATGTCCAGTTTACAGAGATATTTAATATTGCCAGGATGTATACTATACACATTTCTAAAAAAACCTTTTTAAAATTAGAGTCCTTGTAAATATGTTACTGATGTGTCATTGTTAAACAGCTCTGCAGGAGGTGATGATAAATGTAATTTCAGAATAAACATCAGTGATTGCTATCCTAATCATTAAGAAAGAGACAAATATTTATCTATAAAAGTTTAATCACTGAAACTTGAATGCAGTTAACATTCTAAGTAAATGCCTGTCATAAATAAGTAATAAATAACATTATAATTTAAAGTACAATATTAAACAGAACCAATTAGCCAGAAATGTCTACCCTCTCATCTCAATATATAGTTCTTCATTATATGACATTTAAAGTTTCTGTAACTTGACTCTCAAGTATAATACGTCATGACCATTCTCATTAAAACGAGCTTCTCTTACAGCACTTACTATGTTGGACTCCCACGGATAACATAATGAGGGGAGAATGCGTTTTGATTGAGTTACCACTAGGGAGAAATTTAATTTAATTAAACTGGTCTTCATTAAAGTATTACATTGAAGTGAAGTAATTATAAAAGCATGTACAGTATTAGAGAAATCCTGCTGTTTAAAAGAGAGAGAAGGTTCATTTTAGAATGATCATAGTTTTAAAAAAATCTTTGTTCCAATAATTATCTCAACACTTCTAAAACATTCATACCTTTTAAAATCTGGTGATACATGTATATCATTTAAAGCTAATGCTATTCCATCTACTTGTAATTTCTGCCAATCTAACTCTGAAAACAAACTTCTAAAGCACCATTCTGCTTTGTACAAACATCTACTAAAATGTCAACATAAAAATCTGGATGTTGAATATATTTAGATGTTTAAAAATAGATAAAACCACAAGGAAATCTCAGATTTTTGAAGATTATTTATTTTAGCTCTTAAAAATATACTCCAACACATGTTCTTGTAGGACATATTTTTTCCTATGCTTTCATTTACCATAATTACAATACCCCTGTGCAGTTGCCACCCAGCCAATGCATGCTAGAAGTGCAAAGCCAGCACATACATGTCAGGAAGTCCTTAAGAAGGTTAGGGTAGTTTTCAGATAGAGTACAATGGCAATCCTACTCTTTTATTCTTTTTTCTCTGGTTTTTTTTTTCCTCAACCCCATTCACTCTTGTTGCTCTCTTATTTCTGTGTGAATTTTCCCATTTGGTTCTTTTTACTTTGTTTTGGCATTGTGGCTGTCAGTTTTCTTGGGCAAGAGCATAGGCTGGATTTTGAATGTTGCATCTGCTCCAAGATATAACAATGACTTTCTAAAGAAGTTGGTTTAGCTCCTCGTCATTATGAAGGCAAGATGAATATTGTGGGTCGTAGTTGTTTTGCCCACCAGCCCGGGAATCTCAGCTCTCATTGGCTTCAGCCTGGAGTCCAGGTACAGTAGGCACCAATTCCATCTTTGAATGGAAGCTGATGTTTTTTCTGTTTAATTAGTTTTTAATTTGAATGCTCCATATTAATTTATTGCATCTGCTTTCCAATGCAGCATATTACATTTTATTCCAACCTGTTGTGTATGGATCTGGAGATTTCTTTTTTCTTCTTTATCTGTTTTAAAAGCTTCATCTTTTTGCACAGCTTAAATATAATCCAAACTCCACAAAATTAAGGGCAGAATTGGTACTGCTGATCTTTTTGCTAACTGCATCATGTCAATCCAGTCTCTGTCACATATTTGACCTTCCTGCTTAGTCTAATAGGATGGAGCTGGAGATTTTATTACAGTCTCATCAAATAGCAATCATTCAAAATAATACATTTTGTCCTTTTGCTGTATTCATTACCTTGAAACCCATTCCTTGTATTTTATATTCTACATAACTCTCAAATTGCCTAAAGGATTTACTGCATTCCCTAAATAAGGTACTTCTAAAATATTTCCTGATTGTGGATTTAGAGTCTGATCCTTCATTGTCTTGCACTCTCTGCAGTAATGCTACACGTCCTGTGTGATTTTGTGAAGACAGGCTGGGTATACAATGTTATCAAAGCAGAATATGACCCTAAGGTTTGGGTGGTGAGAATGTGCCTATGTATTGTTGCTAAATTCTGACAACAGGAATGCCATTGCTGAGCTGACACCAGGCCTTCTCAGTGACCACTGCTTCATTTTGGGAATTTCTTATGTGTGATTTGTGAGTACATCTTTAATAATAAAGTAAACAATTCCAGGAATGTTCCTGGGCACTGGAACTTTATCACTTATACTGCTGAATTGTTAGGATGGCCTCTGGAGTATTTTCTGGTTATGGCTTTTGGGTTGCACCCTTGCACTTGCTCCAGATGCTGTACCACAGGCATAAACTCCTGGCTGCTGGCCCTAGCCCAAGCGCTGGTGCTTGTTGTCACTCACTGCCTGGTCTGCCTGGTCACTGGGACCCAGTCTGTCGTACTCCTATTCTCCTCTGGAGATGGAGGTAGGCCTCTGCTGGATGGATGGCTGGTGATGGGCCTGGGAGGAGCTCCTCCGACTTCTCATTATCTCCCTGGTCTCCTTTGTGGGTGTGCAGATGAGCTTTTACTCATAACCTAATGACATTTTTGAACAGTAGAGAGCTTTTGGTGTGTAAATTGTGTTGGAGACGTATGTGTGCAGCATATAAAATGTTGAAGGGACACACAAATTAATATGATTTTTTGAATATGATATATGACAAAGTAGTTTGAATTTGACTTAAACACATGATCTAATTTACCAGTTTTCTTTGTTTTATTGTACCAGTGGCTGATGGCATTGCTAGATTTAAGATATAATCATTGCAAGATGTGAACCTTTCTCCTGAATGTAGAAAATTACTTTCTCAATCCACAGCTATACAGTATGTTTTCACACAGGTGAAAAACTTCATGTCATGCCTCTGCCAGTGCCAGATTCACAGTGGGGATTTGGTTAGAGTCTGAAAATCCTATAACTAAACTATGTACCCCATTGGCTTCTCTGTAATAAGAATTATTTGCTTTCGTTTTGTTATTTGAACAACAGAAAAAATATTATTATTGCATGTACAGAAATACACACACAAGCATTTACTCTCTCTGTCAAACCAAGACTGCAAATTCCATTTGAACTTTCAAAACCTTTCATTTCCTTATCCTTTATTTTTCTTTTCTTTCCTATAAGACTTTCTGGTAGTTTTACTTCAAATGCATATTTCCAAATATCTCTGTTGGTCAACATGAGTGGTACTTATGCTAGCAAAGCTTAATTATATAGTTACAGATAGTACATAATGTAGAAGTCAAGATTAAAATCACTGACTGTGAAAAACTAATAGAAACCTCTTATAGACGCTATTTTAAGATCCTGCTGTGATCACATAGTGTATGAATTTTGTGGCTGAAAAAAATGTTAGCTCAAATGATGCAGTTTTTTAATACAGACCAAAATAATGTGGGTGATAATGTGGGTTACTCTGGAGAAAAGTATATATTGCATTTTCTAGACCAAGGCACCTGAGGATCCTTGGTTTAGTACATTCTTCCTCATTTAGAGATGTTCTGAGATGTCTTCAACTGTAGGCGTTCCTAAGAATTCCCACTCTCTTCACACCAAAAATTCCATGTTTTCTCAGTTTGCCCTGGTACATACAACATGTGTTATCTGTGTTCAAACTAAACTCTAGAGGGAATGTACTGAAACATGAGCTGGAAAGGACATAGTGTTAGTTAGTTTCATTAATTGATAAAAAAATTGCTACCATCAGAGAACTTCTGGTGCTTTGAATGGCTTCATTTAATGAACATTCTCAGATGAGTGCATTGCAGTTCCAGTAGAGGAAGTTCTGTGTGACTTGCTGCGACTTGTGATTTGTTTCTTGGGTATTTTGTTGAAATCAAACAGGATTCTGCTTACAGATGTGCACACTTGCTGAAAGTTTAGATCTCATATACTGTAAGCTTTTAAAACGATCAAATTCTAATAAAGAAAATACAGCTAGACATATTTCAAGTGAACTCTGATGCAAAAGTGATGAAAAATGTATTAAATAAGTGATGCAATTTGTTTTTTTGCCTGTGAGATGAACAAAGATATAAGATTAAAAATACCCAATATCTATATGGACTTGTCTAGGATCCAACGGTGCCTGATATTCTGCAAAAGTTTCAGTAACTGTAGACTTATTACTAGATTTTACATGTAATTTAAAGTTGTTATTTACCATGAAAGAAAGCTTATTTATGCTTTCATGTTTAGTTTTCATGGAAAGAGCCTTAAGACAATTACCTTCCCTCATAGTACAATATTAAACAGTAGTAAAATGATCCCTTCAATTAGCTCAAATTACATGCCAGAAAAAAAAATAAAAAAAGAAAGCTTTCGGAGCATTACACTATCATTAGTACATCTTTATGGTTCTCAGCACTTACTTACGTGGTATCCTGTCTGTTCTCCAGACAAAACAGCCATGTCCCTTCTTTCTTCCTGTTTCCAGAGGAGCAAAGGTCTCCCTGTGCTAGACTGTTGTCTCTCATGCTCGCACATGTGGGAATTGCTTAATCCTTATTTATAAGACTTCTGAAAATGCCTTAGAACAAACCAACCGAACTAAAGTACCAAAGCACTAAATAAGAACCAAAGCAATAGGTGGTAATTGGAGTATTTCAATATTGCATGGATCTAGGATATTAAGCCTATGCAAGAAGAGCAGTTAGAAGTCTGAAATGAAGTCTGGTCTAGAGTTTTTTAAACTACTATTTCACCTGGTTTCAGGGTACTGACCCTTTGTCATTTTCTAAAAGACTCTTACACCTGACAACCTCCTGTTTCATGGTTTGGTATGGTTTTTCTTTGGTTTGGTTTGATTTTTTTCAGTGACATCACATTTTTCTTTGGTTGCTTCAGTGACTGCTTGTTTTCTCCTTCTTGTTGATGCAATCTGCATTACGTGTCTCTCAGCTTGCTGCTTCAATTAACTTCTCAATGGACCCCCTGGTAATTTGCATTGTCTCCTGGTTCCTATTTCCCTGCTGCTTTTTTATCATTTTGCTTGTATTTTGTGATCACTAACCGGCTGCTTAGGCAGTTGTTTGGAGCAGTAGTGATTCCCTGCTGATTTTATCACTTATTCTGTACAGTTCTTTTCTTAAACTTTTGTTTTGTTCTTTATCCAATTTTGATACTGGGTTTCTGTCTGTGGGACTCTATAAACCAAATCCAAAGTACACTTCCCAGAAAAGATCAATCTATTTAGAAGAAAATTACTTTTCTTTGAATTGAAAGCATTAAGTCTCCTTTAACATTCTAAGTAAGAAAAGCAAGTCAGGGAGTATTTTCTTTCCATATGGGGCACATACTAAACAAAAGTCTGCACTGTTTCTTACCAAAACATATAGAATCTGCACTGCACAAGTGAAATATCACAGGAAATAGTTTGAGAACTATGAACCTCAAGATTAAGTCTCAAGATACTTTAAAGACTTCATCTGACAATACATTTGTAATGTGTTAGAAATGCATAATTCTACGATGTTCTTATTAATGAGGTTGATAGAGACTCGCCAAGGTGAAGTGCTTTTTAGCTGTATGAGCCTAGATTGTCAGATCAGATATTAAATAAATGGCGGACGATGGTTATAGAGTTCTATCCTGTGGATTAACGTTGTATCAAAGCCAATACTTAGTTCCTTTGTTAAGTATCACCGTAAGCTTCTTCCAGAGCAGAAAGAAGTCCTTTGCTGTACTTCATTGTAAATACTGAGAGTGAGCATCAAATCTCAGGTCAGTCAGGGGTAAAAACAGGTAATAGTTTGCATACTACTCATATTCTACGTGAGTTTGCAATGACAACAGTATGGGTCTGAAAGTCTTCAGTGAATGTAAGCGGAAAGGATTAGGGAATACATTTAGTGATTTCAGTCTCCTACCAGTTGAGGATGCTGATAACATATAAGCTAGGCAGTTTGCAGAGTCCTCCAGTGTAGTTCTTATGTGGTAATCTGTCTGAAATTTCAACTGGATTTTATTGATTGTTTGTCAACCAGTATTCACAAAAATGCCTCTGGATTCTACAATTATGACATGAGAGGGTGACAGTATTTTCTTACTGAAAAATGATTAGGGAACAACACTATCACTGGGGAAGGATGCACCTATGGAATGAAGAAAGCTCAGACTGAGAATAAACAGCCAGTTTGGGTTCTGTTGATAGAACAGCACATGAAGATGAGAAGCAATTTTTTATGTATATCAAAGTGACTCCAACAGTTTTAGCAAACAATAATCTTAATTATTCCTGGCATCTGTTTTCCAATCTGGAAAATAAAAATATCTCATCTTCTGTAAAATATCTACGTATTAAAACTGTCTTCCCAAGTTAGTGACATAGAGCTTACTCTGTATTTTTTAATTTAGTTTGTAATAATGGCATTTATAAGTACCTGTCAAAAAGAAGCTATTGCATTCACAATACTTTTGTATGAAATTAGTATGCTTGATAGATACAATTGCCATTATTTTCAATATTATGAATGGTAACAGATATAATTCAAGTACATTTTATTCCAGACAGAAGGCTTTTCATAGAATTGGATGGGATTTTATGTTTTTCTGTGAAACAAAAACATTTCAAAACCATCAAAAAGATAAAATTACATTTTTTTAAAATTTATTTTGTAGAAATCTTGAAAATATTAATCAAATGTGAAATCCAAGATTATGTTAGTTATGTGGCTATTTAATTATTAAGCTATATTAAGAAAAACTAAGTTGCCACATTAGACAGGACTCAATTATTTCCATGTGCAGTTATGAAACTTAGTGCTCCAGTAGAAGTTCTGAGTCTAAGCTATCATTGCTGCTATTTCTTGGTTAAACGTAGAAGTGAAGAATAGGGAAATTACTCAGAGTTTGCAGAAACATAAATTATCTTGTCTACACGTGTTGCTACAATATGATCAACATTAGTAACTCACGTCTAGATACAGCCACAGTAGTAAAACCTCGAGGCTAAGTATGTACTTCTTGTATAATCTAGCAATAGATCAATGCAGCCAGTTTGCATCCAGCCCTAACAGATTGTATATGAGTTTGTGCTCAGCTAAACAGATTTACTGTCAGTTTAGTGCATTTCTGTGCAGATACTCATACATCAATAATGGTCCCTGTCTAAAACAAGTAAATGTCAATGTGTTTAAGGTATATTTTCTATCATATACTGCTATCAACTATTCCTGTTGTTACTTGTAATACTTCATTTTGATTTAAGCTTGTTTGAGAGTAGACTCTGCATTGTGGTATGCATATCCACAACACTGAGGAGTCTCAGAATTCAGACCCACAAAATTACTCAGAGCTCAGTTTGGTGAAATGTATTTTCCTGCCCACATCCTATTTGCACCAGCGAGAAATGCTCCTTTTCTTCCTGTAACTGAAATTAATTCTCCATCGTATGTTTCCTATTTGCATTTGTTCTCCTTGTTCCTCTCTGAGCTTCTCCCAGCATTCAAATTTTTATTGCATGTTAAAAGAGAATACATAGTGGTGGACACTTTGAAGAAGCAGAGGCCACAGTTAACGGGGACTCAAAGAGTCCTGCAGTTATGCTGCTGGCTTAGTTAGAGTAGGGTTTGAGATTTCATTGGTTTTTTTCTTCTTCTCGAAGCTATGAAAATGGATATTAGAAGAGTAGCTTTAGTATGAATGTCAGCCTGCGATGAGTGCATTAACACAGTGATAATTGTTCAGATTTTACTTCCGCAATAAATCATGACAAATTTGAGGTGAATCCTCTAAAAGAAAATGAACTTAATATAGGTTTACAGCATCGCTGAAGGTGAGGTTAGAATACTTATTATATTAGCTAATTAAGTCAGGCTGAACACAAAATAAATAAGCATGTGGAAAGAGAGAATTACAGATTTTCTCTGTATAGCTTAAATATGTCAAAAGATGTGTCATAGGACTTATAAATTTCATTAATGCTATTGGTGCACTTTACATTGTAACTTTACTGTAAGAAGTATGCTTACATTTCTGTATGTTTTTCTTTAAAATTAGCCATGTAAATATATAATTCATAATAGCAATATTTGCATTAAAACATGCTGGTTACATAGAACAAATTTCACCCATCATAAAGAGAAAATAAGTGTTAACAGAATTCTGATACAGAACATCATATAGGTTATAAATTTAACTTTAAATTGTACATCTCATTTTTTATGGCATGGATTGTAATGATTTGGGAGTAGAAAAGGATTTTAATAAATACCTGTTCCAGCATGGATTTTCTAAATTTAAACATCAGTTGCACAATGCATATTTTCTAATTTTGAATTTTGTATATATTGGACTTAGACTGAAAAAATTTTCATAAAGCAGTTTTTAGTAGAAAAAAAGATTAGAACAGCAGATGTTGAATCTCTTTCTTATACTGAAATATAAGAAGGAGTTAAATATAGTGGTCACAACTAAACTTCACTGTGAAGGTATGCCAATGTACCTTGAAAACAGTAGGTTTGTGTATTTAATGAATACTGTGGATTAAGTTGGAAATGGTTATAATTGCAGAAATAAATTTATGCTTAAATAAAAATGGGGAATTTCTAATTGGTAAGTAATAGAGGTCATATTCAATCTTTAAATTTGCTATGTTTGTGTAAAGATTGCTGAACTGTTGTCAGGAATGCTAAGTTATATTTTAGTCATGATTCTTGTGTCTTGTCCTAGAAAATACAGTTTTGTCAAATAACAGCTACTTGCTCCAGAATTTCTGACTTTCCCCTATTGCAAAATAAAAACCTAAAATTCTTACTCTGGTTTTCCAGACTAAGAATTTTGCTGTTTTTCCAACTGTCTTGGGGTGACTACAGTCTTACTACAGTGTATGTTGCAGCAAGAACCCCTCTTATTGAGGTTAAGGCAGGTGCCACTTCTCTCAGGGAAAACAGACCCAAGGCCTCTAGTATAAAGTAAAATCACAAAAATGAGAAGTCTTTTTTTTTTCCCCTCTTATTGAATAAATGTATATAGAAACTTGCAGAACAAAGGCATGATACTCAAATTGGTCTTTTATTACAGTGAGAGCAGATGTTTCCATAACCCTAAAGACAGATGAAACTTAGGCACTTAAGAATTCTTTTGTCTGTGGAACAGAACATGTAGAGAAGCTTCTGGTTCTCTCCTCCTTAAGCTTCTACTTCTGTCAAGATATTTTTCTACATACTCTGAGATAAATCTCATCACTTAACCAAATCAGAAACTTGTCTAGCTCAACAGGTAGGATTTTCCCTTTTCTTTTAAGTTCAAAAGTATTTTCTTAACCCCCATCTGCTTTCTCAGATAGTCTCATTACTGTAGGAAAACTCTCCTCACTGGAGATGGTACAAATGCTTCATCAGGACCAAGCTGAGCTGAAGATATATACATCCTTCAACAGTCAAGCTCTTCTTAAAAAGCAACAGCCGTTTGAAAGTATCTGTTTTTTGTGGAGGGATATAGCTCTGGCTCAAATATTTTAACTGGCAAAGAGGATACAAGAAAATAAGTACTAAATTATGTACTTTTGGATTTTTGCCCAGTGCTTTGGTGAATGTTGTAGGAATATCTTTGAATTTTATCTGAACAAAGCTGAGATAACATATTTAATTTTCATAAATGGTCATGATCAAAATTCTGTGGAAGTGCATTGTTCTTTTAGGTATATGGTTGCACAGTAAATAGTAATGCAACATGCAATTAAATTATTTCAACAGAATGTCTTTTCCTTATCAGTTTTGTATCTAAAAATTAAATAATCCCAGAGCACTGCATTATTTCGCTTCACAGACATAGGGAAAGTATAAGATTTAGATAATTTTCCTTTTTTAAAAATTTCATTCAAGTCACTCTGTCCAAAGATGCTTCTTATTTGTATAGCTTGTAGATAGACAGAAATAATCTTACTACCCTAAACCTTTAATAATGTATGGAATATAACTGATATTCAGTTTTGATGGTAGAAATTGCTATGGCAGATCTAACAGAGATTCCAGCTTTTATTACAGACAATTTTACAGTCTAGACAAATCCTCCACTACTAGTTGCCTTATTATTATATAGTTAACACCATGTTAATTCTTTCATAGTTTCATGAAAAAATTGTAATCCTACTTAAAGAATATATCCTTTAAAACTCCTGTCAGGTTATTGGTCTGATGAAAAAATTCCAAGTGATCTTTATTTAAACAATCCAATAGTAATGAGAAGGTTTATTACCATTTATCAAAAATAAATATTATATTTAGCATTAAATAACCTTAAAATCATTGCAAGTTGTATAAATACCTCACAGCAACCCACTGATGTTATTACAAATCCATTTGACTTGTAGGTCTTTCCTGTGGTACCAAATACAGATCCGGTGTATATTTTATTAAGATATTTGGAGAAGAATTAATGAATGAGAATGAGACCTTACTGTAATACCTACTATGTGCAGTTGTAGGTTATGAACTTCTATGAATAAAAATATGTGAGTAGGAAATTGAAGCAGTGTGGGTTTGTGAGGGAGTGGACTAGGTATAATGGAACAAAGGTAGGTCTTGGATGGGAAAAGAGGGGTGCCCCAAGAAGTTCATATATCTCGCCTCACAACCACAGTTCTCAGTGCAATCAGCTTGACCTCCCTTAAGCCTCCCTCATTGTTCCGGAGTCCTTCCTCCACTTCCTTAATTCCCTTTCTTCATCTCTTAAGCACTTCATTTGTCCTCAGCAACTCTTTTGAGGCTGCTGTAAATCCAGGTTTCCCAAGATCTGCTCACATTACTTCTATAAGGTGTTTTCCTCTTCCTCCTTTTGCTTCTCTTCTGTATCCTTGCTTGTCCTTTTACAGTGATTTTTGACTGCAAGGGGTATGACCACAGAGATCAACTTTGAGGCATTTCTGGATCTGGCTGTCTTCTAAGGCTCATAAAAAGAAAGCTTCTTAAATCCCTGATCTAATTTTCCCTTGTGACTCCCAGAGTAATACTTCTATGCTGTTGTTCTGTTGTTTCTCTTAAACTGTCAGCTTGTATCCACGGGGTCATGTGGTCAATTATGTGATTAGGCTGAAAATTAAGTTTAAACAACAACAAAGAAATCTTCTTGGGTGAATCAGCCTCTCAGACACAGGCATGCAAGTGCTTACCGTGGGAGCAGCTAGAAATTCACAATGAAGGGAAGAAGAAGGACTGTTTTATACTCAGTGTATTCGGGATTTTAAGAAAATGAATTTGATTTGTTTAGGCCCAACAGTTTATTTTAGCCTTGCTATTTCCCTGTGAGAATCTATCCTTAATAAAATGAAGAGTCTGCAATTCCCACAGGGCTTCAAGCACAAGGATTTGGTAAATAAATTAAGCCTTCCTGTCGTCTCTAAAAGAGCAGACACAGGAGTGTACCATATTTAACATACAGGAATGTTTTTTCTGTTTTTACTAAATTGTCTTTGATCAAGAAAGCTTGTCAACAGAACAGTTGTACTACCACAAGTGACATTTTTCCCAACTTAAATGTTAAAGTTGTTGAAAGTAACCTATTTTTGTTGCCTGTTAAGAAATTCAACCAAGTTCAGAAAAAAAATCCCTGTTGAGAGTATCTTATCTAGAGCCCAAGAGAATGCTTAAACCAATTTTAAAGAAATAAAAATTGCAGAATAAGTACATTTGTTTTGCAGTATAATCCATGGAAAATCAGCAGAAGCACTTGTGAGACTAATGTGTTAATATCATAACTTGAGAAATAAAACTTCATGTCAATGTGAAAGACTAAAAATAATGATCTAAGTAATACATAATTGGTGTCGTAGCAATTGAAAATGATGAAGGAAAACAGGCTTCTGACTAACCTGCCTACAGTTTTGCATTAAAAATATTTCTATCATATTTAGCAAAAAGAATAGTATATAGCTCAATGTGATCACAGGACTCAGATTAATCTAAGCAGTTGTATTCTCTAAGTATGTATTGGATTTGCATGACAAGGTTTTGGTAGTGGAGGGCAGGGAGGCTTCAGGCATGGTTTATGTGAGAAGCTTCCCCAGTGTTCGACAGAGCCAGTGCCAGCCGGCTCCAAGAGGGACCTGCAGCTGGCCAAGGCGGGGCCCAGCAGCAACAGCAGTAACGCCTCGAGGATAAAAGGGAAAAAGTTATTGCTCAGGAGCAAATTGCAGTCAGTGGAGAGAGGGAGAATATGCGAGAGCAACAGCTCTGCACACATTAAGGTCAGTGCAGCCCGAGTGGGAGGAGGTGCTGCAGGTACCAGAGCTGAGATTCCCTGCAACCCATGGTGAAGATCATGGTGAGGGAGCTGTGCCCCTGAAGCCCAGAGACGTCAGTGGTGCAGCAGAGATCCACCTGTGGCACGTCCATCCTGAGGACCCCACACCAGAGGAGACTGTGATCCTGTGGGAAGGTTGTGCTGAAGCAGGCTCCTGGCAGGACCTTGGGACCTGTGGAGAGAGCAGCCCACACTGGAGCAGGTTTGCTGGCAGGACTTGTGACCCTTCAGGGGGCCTACACTGCAGCAGTTCATGAAGAACTGTCCCATGGGAAGGATTCAAGTCTAAGAACTTGATGGAGAACTATCTCCCATGAGAGGGATACTACACTGTTGCAAGGGAAGAGTTTGAGGAGTCCTCCCCCTGAGGAGGAAGGAGCAGCAGAGCCAGTTTGTGATGAGCTAACCACAGCCCCCATTCCCTGTGTCCCTGCACCACTGGCAGGGAGGTGTTGGAGAGAATTGAGAGTCAAAGAACCCGAGGAGAAGGGAGGGGTGGAGGGAAGGTGTTTTTAAGATTTAGTTTTATTTCTTATTATCCTACTCTGATTTGATTGGTAATGAATTAATTTCCCCAAGTCAAGTCTGTTATGCCCATTTTGTTAATTGCTGACTGATCTCTCCCTGTCTTCATCTCAACCCATAAGCCTTTCATTCTGTTTTCTCTTCCCTGTCCAGCTGAGGAGGGGAGTGATAGAGCAGCTTTGGTGGGCACCTGGTGTCCAGTCAGGGGCAACCCACCACAGTGTAATTACACTGTTTAAACAGGGGATGAGAGCTATACTGAAAACTAGGCAGGAAACAAATATATATGTTGAAGAAACACATTTTGTGTTGCTGCAATTCATATTAAGATCGTTAATCTACCTGGTTTTTAAAGCAGTTGAAGTATCTTTATATTACTGGAATTAAAATGATGTCATTTACAGATTGAATGTACCTTTGTACTTTGAGTCTGTCAGCAGCAATGCAGATTTGAGTTGAAAATTGCTTTTTCCAGTTTGAAATTTTGCCCGTGAATTCACTTTCTGCTTTTATTTCTGATCTTACACTTAACCTTTGAAGCTATTCAATCCACTCCTGATATCTATGTTCTTATTTTCTGAATCCAGAAGTTTTTTCTGAAATTACATTTAAGTCTTTGAAGAATAATAGTTTTATACCTTCAGTTGCCATTCATCTTACGCATTTTTGTCTTCCAATTTCTTTCTGAGAGAACCACATCCAGTGTTAGTTAGATCTTACTAACAGTAAAAATGTATTTGCTTTTGTGTTTTTGTATAGAATACAGTGGGACATTGGTATAATTTTCTTGTAGTTCAGAAAAGAGATGCAGAAACCTCTGCTATTTGCCTGAACAGTAGAGTGAGGGGCAGACTCCCTTCTTTGCACAGGAACCATGGCAACTGCATTATCCCACTGATAGTCCTCCTGTAATGGGTAACTGAAGATTTTATGAAACTGGAAAGGACTGGTGTAAAACTCAAGAGACATCAACTGAAGTGTTCAAGAAAGATTTCAAATCATCTCTGGAATAATGTGATGCATTTTAGAGTGTGAAACAATTATTTCTTACCAAAAAATTTGGAGAAGTGTACACACTGGTAGGATATAAGAAACTGGTAACTGTGTTTAGATGATCTATATCCAGAAATGTTGTTTGTCTGTCTCAGTTGTGTGTAAGCTACTTTAGTATCTCTGATGATGAAACTTCAAATACATTAGACACATCAGGATGATTCCTATCATACTCATATCCATTGCACTCTATTACAGACATTATCAGACACTTTAACAGATCCATTTGTTTTGAATTTAAACAAGAATCATCAGTTTTCATAGAATCATAGAATATCCGTAGTTGGAAGGGACCCACCAGGATGATTGAAGTGCAATTCCTGGCCTTGCACAGGACAGGGACAAGAGTCACACCATGTGCCTGAGAGCATTGTCCAAATACTTCTTAAACTCTGTTGGGCTTGGTGCTGTCATCAACCCACTGGGGAGCTTGTTCCAGTGCTCAGCCTCTGGGTGAAGAACCTTTTCTTAACATCCAACTTAAACCACCCCTGCCACAGCTTCAGGTCATTCCCTTGGAATTCCCTGTCACTGGTCACCACAGAGAAGAGACCAGTGCCTGCCTCTCCATTTACCCTCGTGAGAAAGTTGTAGGCTCTCTTAGGGTTTCCCCTCAATGGCCTCTTCTCCAGACTGAACAAGCCAAGTGCCCTCAATTGCTCCTCACATGGCTTCTCCCTTCACCATCTTCATAGTCCTCCTTTGGATGCTGTCTAATATCTTAATATCCTTCTTATATTGTGGCACCCAAAACTGCCAACAGTACTTGAGCAGAGTGGGCCAATCTCCTTCAACCGGCTGGCAATGCTGTGCCTGATGCCCCCTAGGAGATGGCTGGCCCTTCCAGCTGCCAGGGCACTGCTGACTCAGATTCAACTTGCTGTCAAACAGAACCCCCAGGTCCCTTTTCATGGTGCTTCTCTCCAGCATCTCATTCCCTGGTTTGTGGGTACATCCATTCCCCAGTTAGTGTGTACACCTTTACCCAGAGGCTCTCAAATGTGCCTTTGCCAACTGTGACCTCCATAAATTTCAGCCCTTCCATTACATACCCTACCACCCCCTGTCTCATCTCCTCTCCCTCACCTATCCCTCCTGAAGGGCCTTTAAGCATCCAACATGGCACTCATGTCACAGGATTCATCCCACCAGGTTTTACTTATGCATGTGAGTGGGCTCTGGGGCTGGGCCAAAGCTTCAGGCTTCTTGTTCCTCATACTGCTTGCATTAGTATAGAACCATCTCAATTGAGATTCTTTCTAGCCAACACCTGCTGGAACAGATTGAAGGATCTCAGTAGATCTCAGTTCTTCAAGTTTTGGTGTGATCTCCTATTGCTTATCACTGGCAAGCCAGGTTTTGTCCCTTTGCGCCTTCAAATCTAGTTTAAAGCTCTCTCAATGAGCCCTGCTAATTCCTGGCACCTGCTAAGACAGGTGGACTCTGTTTTTTGTCAGCAGGCTTTGTGTTGTATAAACNGAGCCCTGCTAATTCCTGAGCTAAAATCCTTTTTCCACTTTAAGACAGGTGGACTCTGTTTGTTGCCAGCAGGCTTTGTGTTGTATAAACTGACCCATTATCAAAAACATAAAATTCTGATGACAATGGCAGTGTTGAAGCCAGATGTTCATCTGCATGATCTTCTTGTTTCTTGCCATATCATTCCCTGCAATTGGCAGGGCAGAAAAAACCACAACTTGTCCTTCATATCCCTTGACCAGTTGTCCCAAGGCCCTGAGGTCCCTCTTGGTTGTTTGCAGCCTTCTTGTTGGGATGTCTTTGCTGCCTACCTGCAAAACCAGTAGAGGGTAACAATCAGTGGGCTGTAGCAGGCTGGGAAGTTTCTTTGTGATGTCCCTTACCTGGGCTCCAGGGGGCTAATACACCTCCTGTATGCTGGGTTCAGTGAGTGTATCAAAACTCTCAAAAGGGAATTGCCAATAACTACTACCCTTCTTTTTTCATCAGTTGTGAATATCGTGATGACTGGTTCCACCAGTCAATCTCTTCAGTCTCCAGTACTTCTTAGTCTTTCCACTTCATCTCTCAGCTCCACCACTAGGATCATCAGCCTGATGACACCTCACACAGTTGTTGTCTCTGCTGCCCACTGGGAGCAGCATCAGGCTCTGGCACTCCCTAGAGCCTGAGACCTGGACCACTGCATGCTTTTGCAGGTGCTCCATCTGGGTCACCAGATCCTTTCTGGTGTGTGCAGAGGAAGGAACTTCTGTCCAAGTGGACAGCATACCTGAGCTGTCTTGGCAAGGGCAATAACCACTAGCTGACCCTCCATGCCCTTCCTGCTCACCCTGCAGCGCAAACTGCCACACCCTACTCGCAGTCACTCACACTCTTTGGAAGCAGTAAATGTATGGATTTTGGTGGGCTCAGTCCCCGCTGGCACCACCCTCACTGGGTCAGAGCTGCCTCTCGAGTCAGGGCTCCACCACCTCATGCTTAGGATGGGGGGCTGGGGAATCTTTTTCTGCTCTACTATCAAGGTCTTGCTGGCTGGGAAAGCTGGCCTCTTCCTCAGCGGCTCCTGAGCACTTCTGTCGGTGCAGTTTCCCTTGGAGTGTTCACTGATACTTTTTATCAGAATGTCAAACTATTATCAAGATTGATAATTATATCTTGCCAATATCTATCTTGTCACCTATTAATACTCCTATGAAGTCATCTCTGAGATACCTTATTTTCTCTTTCTAATGTTTTGGGTTTTTTTTTCCCTGTGTGAGTAGCTCAATAAAAAATCTTTTATCTTATGCAAAAAAGTACAGTCCATTTTTTTGTGTCTTTGCCTACAAAATTGTTTGTGTACAGTAGAAATATACGTAAAAATTTTTATGGTCTATCTATGACACTATGCACACTGGAAAACTAGATGCAAATACTAACGAGCTCATTTTCAGAAGCACCTGAATGTTTCAAGTTTACATAGCATCTGTTCCTTGGGTGAGAAAATATGGACATACAGGTGCTTTCATTTATTGCAATTTAAATGACTTATGTGCACTGAGGGCTTTGTTTTCTCACTTTGATTTTGTGGTTTATATTTTCTTAAGCATATACTTTCTTTGCAGCAATTATTCCTCCCTATGTGGTAAATATTTAACAAAGTATAAAATTAACATTACAAGTTGTGAGAACAACAAAAATGGATCATGTCCAAGTCTTCCGTTATTAAATGCTTTTTGAAAGTCCTTGCTGAGAAGCATAATTATGCATCATTTCCAGGCCATTGACTCAAACATACAGTTGACAATCGTCAAGACCAAAATAAGTGCACTTTCATTTTCAGTAATAATCTTACATTCAAAAAAGGTACATGTTCTAACAAAAACAATACAGGAAAGTAAATGTTCTTACGGAGTCTGACACCTTCTCTTTGCTAAGTCTATTAGATTCTGCTTTTCTAAATATTGTGTACAAATTGATACAGTAAACACATTAGTCAAGAATATAAACTGGCTGCTTATTTTTCTCCACATTCAATTCAGACATAATAGTAAGTCAAGGAAGTCCAAAGTCAAAATGCAAAAAATCACTTGATTAGCTCTCGGCAAAGATAAGGTTTTGCTAGTTTTCACTAATACTCTCAATGAGACTGTTTTTACACAAAACCAAAATAAAATCTTTTTATTTCAAGGATGCTGCAAACATTGGCTACTGGTGCAAATACACCACACACGTGGAAAAGAACGTACACAAACATGTGCCCTTTTATAGATTTTTTTCTGGTTTTAAATTATTGTTTTGTTAGAATAAGAATTAGATTTGTAGCTCTTTCCCCAGATAGAGATCAGGCATAGAGTTCCAGGGAAAAATAAAAATAAAAGTTTTATGATCTTCTACACCTTATACTTTTAGAGAAAAAGTGCTATAAAATTTATGGCTGTAATATATAAAGCTAAAATTTATAGAGAAAATTTACGTGAGTATCTCTACCCATTCATCCGTCCATTGTTTATTATTTTTATCCTTTCATCCTTTAACTCAAGTAGAACTGCAAATCTTCCTGTAAGTTACCACTTCACTGATTAAACTACTGCCTTTTGTTCATACAGTCTGTAATACTGCTTTTGGAAATGGGAGGTCTCTTGCTATTATTAATGCCTTGGGTTTACACAGCTGTGTAAATTTCAGATTCCTCCTGATAATGTGAAGACTTTTTTTTTAATTGTTTCATGGGTATTGCATTCTTGAGAAATACAACTCATACGAAGTTAACCTACTGCACTGTTTTGATCAACTTTTTCATTCTGCAGTGCACAAAACATGTTTTCAAGAAAACTACAGGGCACAAATTGCAAGTGAACATTGAATTCCTAATTCAGAAATTCTTCAAAAGTTCAATGCAGTAGTTGTACCATGAGTCTTTTTATGGATCTGCTCTTACTTGTGCTGAGAAATTTCACAGTAATTCCTGCAGTTAAGACCTTTGCATTTCAGACCCTTACTGAAATATTTTTTGCTTTATTTTCTTGATTGACCCTTGTACTTACTGCTCTTTAACACCAGCATTTTCCTGGTGGGCACATATGTATTCACCCAGTAAAGAAGCTAAATTAATTTCATTATATGAAATTTCTCTGAAGCTATAGTTGTTGCCCTGTCAAAACCCCATGTTTATCTATGAATTTTCTGAACTTCAATAGCATGAATAAACCTGATGATGGCATTTTTATTTGTTATGAGTTCTAAAGACTGAAAGAGAGAAATCAATTTAGCAAGACATTTCAAATGTTTAATCTATATTTATTCTCCCTGAACACTCTGTAGAGTTTTTTTTAACATAGTTTTGAGTTTTCTGTGAAGAGTTTGAAATACGTATGCAGAATGATGTTTGGTACCTAATATTTTCCTAGTAACTATTTAGAGATTCAGATAGCTATATTTCAATTTGCACTCAGTTTTGTGGCTAGAAACAAGAGAAGCTATCATTGCACATTTATCATATTGCCTTCAAACCCAAACTTTCCTTTTGAGTAATTCCCACAGAACAACTTTTGCTTTATTTTTAGCAAAGATTCAATGTGCGTCAGCAGGAAAGTGATGACAGAAGTCTCATTTTCTGCCAAGTATAGCCTTCACTTGGCAGGATGCTGAAAGGTGAAGGCATTTGCTTCTCCATCTTTATAAATGTCCATCTATTCCTTCAAAACTACCAAAACCAATAGCAAATTATTACAGGCATGTGTGAATGGCCACCAAGTTTGATTGAAGTGGGAAATAGAGCTATTCTTGCCCAAAACAGCATCCTCCTAATTTATGTAAAAATGAGATTAATAGGCACAGAAAGCATTTTAAAAGTTTGTTATTCTGATACTGTATGCAAATACATGTTGTTGCTTAGATCACCTTGCTGAAATGGCAATTAAGTTTTTTCTTCTTACATACCTGATATCTGAATATCTTAGGACAGCTGAAGATGTAAATTAGGGACACGGCCATATATGAATTGCAGATATCCGTGATGCTTTTGCCCAAAGATGGAATCACATAACAGGAAACGGGTTGGATTTTCTTTTTTTCATGGCTGGCCTGTGAGGTAGCTATCATGCTATGAAACTAGGAAGGAATAGCAAAGCTATCACTTGGAAGGCAAGTTTCTTTTGAATATGAGAGTGTTTTTGGCAATGATAATTGCAAATCTGGCCTTAAATCAGTAAAGCACTTAGAGCAACTAAGCTCAAAACTTATGTTCACAGTGAAGCATTTGTTGAGTTGGGGCTTCAGCAGGTGGCACTATTCATTCAGGATAGTTTAGTGCGAAATGGCATCGTTTTGAACCTTGTTTTCATTCAGTGAAAATATGTAAAGTTCAATGCAGATTCTCAGCTGGTGAAGCTGGCAGAGCACCATTAACTAGGGCTATGACACAAACTGTCAAAGGTTGTGCTTGGTATTTGATTTTGGAAACTGGCTGGATTCCATACTAAAATCAAAGTGCTGAATTTGGATATCTCATACTGAAACAACCTTCCCTGGTAGTTTTAAGGAAAAAACCCACACATTTTAAAAAGACAGAGAAACTCCTCTTAAAAAAGTATATAATATTTAAGAGTGCATCAATAGAAGAAATATTTCAATCACCATGGAATTTTCTGTTTAAAGTATCATTGACCCTAAATACTTGGGTTTGTGTCCTTGAATCAATGTTATAGCCACTACATTTGTTTTCAAAGCGCATGCGCTTGTAACAGTTATGTATTTTTATATGCGTTCATACTATATTAATGTCTATCTATCCTTTTATAAATATCTGGTACTGTAATTTTGAAGTCACTGCTTATATACAACCCACCCTCACTTGTAAAAAATAAATGAAATTTAAAAAATTCACCTAGACATAACAAAGAAGTGTGAAAATATAATTTAAAAAAATAGCATTTGCTTCATTAAAAAGGATTAGGGGTTTTTTATTATTATTATTGTTTTATATAAATATAAAGGTCTGGGGTTTGGGTGTCCTACTGTGTTTCTTGCAGTTGTGCATCTTTTAATAATAATAATCTCTGCATATAGTTATATATATATATATATATATAGTTTTATATATATTTATATATATATATTTAGTAACTCATCTGAAGAAGCAGTTTACAATGTATTTCTTCAATCGACCTAACATAACATGGATCAAAATAGAGGCATTTAGTATATTGACCTAATATTGAAATTTTGCAACAGTGTTTTCTAAGGCAGTAATTGCAATTTCTTTGTAAAGTACATGGAACTGTATTGATTCAGGGCCCATCACTTTTGTCTAGTCTGGCATCTCAGCCTGCTGATGGTAACACTGACATCTGCAGCAGGTAAAAAGCATTAAAGAATATATGGTTTCCTTCTGGTTTGTCACTTCTTGATATCTTGATCAGTAGTTTAGTTATGTGTATTTCTGTACTGTCTTGGGACACAGAGGACTGTTTCAGTTGCAAAGCAGTTTGTTAAAAATGTGCTCCTTTCTTAGGATTGGTAGACTGACATGATACCAAATAAAAAAGTTTTTGTTTAAGGTAAACTGTGGAGCATAACTCGGGAATTGTACTTAATGCTTGAAATTCAGCATTATAACATAAAAAGAAAATAGCAAAGTCATATTCTAAGGATTTTATGCATATTCAGTTCAGCTTTTCAATTCATTGTTTGAGGTGAAATATGCACAGTTATTACTGTCTAAAAAAGCTTTACATCTTTTTATTCATTAGCACAATTAGATTAATGTCATCATTCTCACATGAATTTGTGTTTTAATTGTATACAGTTTATAGTATTATGATAGAGTGGTCACTATTTCCTTGGCAACAGACTCTGCCTACTTACGGACAGGTAAAGGATTTCTACATATGCCATATTTTGTATAGCAGCAATGAAATAATTTTAAAGAAATTACCTTATTGAGTTTGTGCCAGTGAATACAAGAGAAAATATGTTTATGAATCTAGAAACTAGAACATTCTAGAGGAGGATTTTAAAGAAGTTGAAGGAAAAAAATTGAAGAATTACTACAGCATCTTTAAGGAGCATGCATTGTCACTCTTGTTTTTCAGTCTATTTTCAGATATCAGCTGGTCAGGTTTCACTAGGTTTTCTATGATACTTGATAAGAAGCCTTTGAATGTTTTTGAAAAAATTCTCAGAAGAGTTTTTAATGTAATCTGACTTGTATTGATCTGTGCAAATTCTTTTGTGTTGCTCTTTTCATTTTCCCGAATTTCACTTACTATAGTCAGATCAATAGTGAAATAAATTAGTAAATTAGAACATATTTTAGAAAACTAGGATGGTATTACAGCTACAGTTCAAAATATGACAAAGTTCTGCCTCTTATATTAAAATCTAAATGACAGAAGCTTATAAATAGATTTGTTGAAGTATGTCATAAAAGTAAGTTTGGGATATTTTTCAGCACAGTTGGATTTTCAAACCAAAGTTGTCTTGTCATGAGTGAGTAAAAAGGTTCACTCATAAAATTATTTCAATTTATATATTTGTGTTCAGTATTTTATCTCAACTTAGTTGACAGCCTTATGTGAACAGAAATACTTCATACTGAAATGTATACAGAAAGAAATGGTGCTACTTACAGGGTCAAGGAATCATTAATAGTTGAGTACAATAAATGGCACCTAAACTTTCACACTTACACTTCCAGAAAGATGATGACTATCCACAGGTGCAGAACTCCTTCTAAATGCCTAAGGAAGAAATAAGGTTTGAGGAGACTACATGAATCTAACTTCCTCACAGTTGAAGCAAAAAGAAATATATGAAAGAGTTGGCTACTTAGCCAATCACTTCAAAGAAATGCAACCAGAAGTGGGAAACAAACTGGAAAATAGATTCTTTGGTAGTGGGAGTCGGGAATTCTGCAGGTTGCCAAACACTGGAGCAAGAGGTACCTGATGCCAGTGTTGTAAAAGTGTGATCTTTCAACACTGTATGTAAAAATTTGCTGTTAAACAAACAACTGAATTTGCATTTTGCATTCATTTGGCTTATGTTAAAAATGATGTCAAGATAAATGGCCATTCTTTCCCAAAGATCAAAGATTAGGAGTGAAATTGTCTGGAAAGTGCCATGGGAGCACATATGAAACCAAGATCCTGTGGAAAGGCTTACACTTCTTGCAATACTGAAGCTTTCTCTAATACGTGGAGGATTTCTGCATCTTACTGCCATTTTGGTTTTTGGGCTTTTTTTTCTTATGGCAGCCTAACTGTTACTATCACCATGGGCTTTCTGCTTACATAAAATCTCCACGGCAGCAGTGTTCCATAATAGTAGGAATAATAGGGAAAGGGATTGCAGGAAAATTCCCCCTAGTCTGAAAGAGAAGGTGGCCTTCTGCTGGACTGCAAGTCTCATCTTCCCAAGCTCTGTTTCCTAAAAATGATGCAGACTTTTCCCCATTAAATATTTTTTTATAATGAAAAGCACTGGTATTTTGTGCTACTGTTGCTGTATGTATCAGGCTTACATTTTACTATAATTAATTAAGAGATACTATAATAGGTCTTACAGTTATCTCTAGCTAGCCATCCTGACTCCAAAAACTGCTGTTACGTTATAGTTCTTACTGCCCTGAGAAGACAACTTGTAACTCTTGAGTATCTCATTGGCCTACAAATAGAGTTATAAAAGTGAAAAAAAAAAAAAAAAGAAATTGTTAAAATGACCAATGTGGACTTTAAATGTCTTCTTTCCCTTTTTTTTTTTGGTTTTTTTCTCTTGCTTTCATACCAGTTGTAAGAAACAGGTAAACTTCAAGTTTATGTGAAGGGGCAACTGAAAAAACAGATTACAGTTTGCTATTGGATGATAAGAAATTTGAAGCTTTTCCTTGGTCAAGAACATGCCAAGAGCATGTCATAGTTTCCATGTCTCTCGATTTAGTTCAGATTAACATTACAGCTAGAATGTCTGCCTACCTCTTAGAAGTGCTTTAAAGCCAAATAAAAAAACCTATAAAATATTCTGATATATTTGTATAAAGTGTATCAAGGTATCTTTTAATTTTAATTTTTTTGTTGAGAAATGATAAATTAAACTACTTTAATATGAATTCTATTTTAAGACTATGTAATTAATTTTGGCTGAGGAAGAACATAATACTCTAGATGCAAAACATTCAGGTATCCATTTAGCGCAATAAGAATTTCTATTATCCTGTCACTCACAGAATTTAAATCAGGATCATGACCTTAGAACTCATTAACTGCTATAAATAAACATGTTATCATCACATACTTTTCTTTTGAGGATGAGATTATTTTCACCTGCTTAAGGACATAGACCTAAAGTCAGTAACGACATTCCTTTCCTCCTAATGTAACTTACTTCTGTAAAATCATCTACTATCCAATCTCAATGACTGTTGCTAGACATTTTAATAGCACTGAAACTTTCGTGAAAATGAACTTCTTTTTCCTCCCAATAAAAAAGTTGCCTTTGTTTTAGATTTTTACTGTTCTGACTTCTACCTGTATTTTATAAATGTAGACACATTATCTAAAAAGCCCTACTACTGCAGTTAACTTTAGGTGATATGAATCACAACACTGTTTTCTTCACTCATATTTAATAGATCAATGTATTTACTAACTATTTCCATGCAAATATTTAGAAAAACTTAACAGGCACTAGTGTACCCCACGTTTTAGAAAAGAGTTCCCACTCTCTACAGTTTTCCCTTTTTCTAAGTCTTCAAAAGAATAGTATTTCAGCCATGCTTCCCCCATTAGCTGCCCTCATCCTAGGTGCTGGAAAAAGCAAAATGTTTTCCTCTGAACTATCAGTATCCTTTCCATTGTTTGATATTCCTCTTCTAAATCATGTTCTTTGGAAGGACTTTTGGAGCAAATAGGTTTTCTATCCTCTGTAAGAAATCCACTAAACCTCCTATACTGGTAAGATTTTATGAGATTTCTCTTGACTCGTGATGGTTCTCCAGTTTTGAAGGGTGACATTTGCAATTATCTTCTATTCACTACCATTTCACCTGTATGTGGAATAGAGTTGAAGTAAGGCTGATTGAGGAATCAAAGTGGCAGCAAACAGGCGGGAAAGTATTTTGTTTCAGCCAATCTCCAGTATTTTGCTGCCCCTCTAACCTTCCCCACACCAACCCTCTCTTCCCTCTCAGTCCATCCAATTTCTCCAGACTTCCTTTTAAAATACCTTCTTGCTTAAAGTACTACTCTTATCAACATTTTTCACATGGAAAGTTACATATTAAGGATTTTCTACAGGATGCTAGCCATGTATCTTTACTGGGCTGACTTCATGTAATCACTGTTTTGCAAGCCAGCTTGCCCTATAGTCTTAGTAGCAAGTATTTGGAAGTAGTAATAACCCACAGTCCAATCACAAAGGAAGTGTGACTCATTGCTTGAGTCAGTTTCATACATGTTTTTTGATAAATGCTCTGAAAAAGTACTCCATGTCTTATCCTGCAAAGTCAGTCCTCAACCTAGATAATGCAAAAATCATGGCCACTAAAAAAAAATTTAAAGTAGGAATATGTGGGATTATGCATTTTTTGTGCTGTAAAAAACAAAACTTTTTTGGCAATATTTCATGTCATATCAAAGTATTGCAGGATTATTATAATTTTAAAATATATAGTATTTAAAGAAGCATCATAATTTAAACTGGAGGGAGAAATTGTTCTGCTGCAAAAATCACTTCTGGGATAAACTTATATTGTAAAACATCTTTTGTAAAAAAAAAAAAATTACTGACTTTAGTAGCTAATATTCCCAGTAGCTCATCAGTTAAATTTTATTCATGACTGCCCCACACACTGATCAAATTTAGCTTAGCTGAGTCATTAAACCAATGCCATACCCCTATATTTTACTGTTGCTGATATTTCTGTATTACTAAGTGCAAAGGTAGTGCTAAAGTCTTGGTAAATCAGTACTGTATACTTGCTTTAGACAAGAGTCTCCACCACAAGAACTAAACACAAAAAATGTAAACAACAGTTGCATTTATTAAATGCATAGTACTTATCTGAAAACAGAGTTTTATTGTTTCTTATAATGTAGTTATGCAAGTTAATCAAAAACAATGGATAGCATTTTTAAAAGATGTCATACCCTGAAAGCAACAGTATCTACTCCTTTGGAAAGTATCAATTGCTGTTTCTGTTGCAGAATTTATAAAACATTTTCTACAGCTTCTATTTTGCTGAGAGGAGAAATGTACAGTATAATTAACAGCTTTAGAAGAAAAAATTGCTATCTGCTTTCATTTCTCACCACCCAGGACATAAAGGTGGCAAACCATTTTTTTTTAATGCTTTTTGTGAAACTGATATTGCTCTGCCACAAGGCATTTCTTTATCAAAACATGAAATTAAAACAAAAGAGGACCATGTGGACTTAACTATCTGGAAACTTTAATTCATTTTGGATTTGTTTCGAGTTGTTAAAGCAGTGGAAATGATCCGTTCTTTCTCCGATCATTGCAGTGTTAGGGTGAGCTGCTGCCTGGCCTCCCATCCTGCCCCAGCTTATTAATAGGGCTCCACAGCACTACATCTTACTTGCGGAACATATATAAAACAAACAACAAAAAAAGAACTTGTAAACATTCCCCTCTCATGTAAAGCTTAAGTGGATATTAGCAAAGGAATTCTTCTTCACTATCAATGGGAAGAAAATGGACAAAGTATTCCCAGCTTTCTTCAAAGCCTTCCCTTTCCTCCATTTGTAGCTCTAGGCTGTTAAGGAACTGGTTTCTGTGGGAAAAGTACTAGCAATGAACACCTGCCAGAAGGACAATCCCAAATTACCTTGTTAGACTCTAATCTCAACCTAAAATTAATTTAGATCTTGGGCACTTAATAAATCTCTCTTTCAAACCATCTGTTTGTTGCTCCCAAACAACTAGGGGTATGCCTGCTCTGCAAAAATAGAGGTCCCAAACTGTTTAACCTCGAAAAGCTTCAGTGAAGAGCTTTAGGCAGAGATGTATAGTTATTATTCTCAAAAGCTGGTAGAGGAATTTACTGAAAACTTTGGCTCACTTATATCAGTCCTGAAACCAGTTGAAATATATGGTTTCTGTTCCTTCTTCACTGCCCCACATCAGTGAGGACTAGTTTGTTTCTAAACATCACCACAGTTTTCGATTGCTGGGCAAACTTTATCATCTAACACTGGTTTAATAATGTTGTACTAATTGTAATCCCCAGTGTTTTTCCAAACCTTTGCCTTCACCCATTTCAAAATCACAATGAAGTGACTTATGTTGTCACCCTAAGACTAATATCTCAGGAATAACATTCCTTCCTTAACCCAGCTTTTGACAAATATAGTCCACGGATTATTTCTTATGTATTTGAATACATGTATATACACATATACAAATATTTACATACATATGCACATCTTTTAAATATGAGTACATGTTCAAAAATGGATGCTAAAGTTGTATATCCATTATGTGCAATTTTTTATTCTGTCCCTTGTTGGAGCTCCTTTATCGAAGTGATCTGACCTCTTTCTTTAGCTACGGAGAGCAGAAATTGCAGCTACGACGTATCCTGTAATAAATCTCATTTGTGTATTCAGTTATCCTCTGTAGAAGAGAACAATGCATAACTTGGAACTGAACATCCTTAGGGACCCTTGACATTTTTCCCAGGAGGCATATTGCTATATGACCTACCAGTGTTCAGAGCACAGACTCAGCGTTCTTTCTGCAGCCAGATGTACAGAAATTTATTTGCCATTAATAAAGCATAGTTCATAATTTTGTGTTCCATCACTGATATTCTATGAGAACCATAAGCAAATATGTTTCATTCTGCATAGTTTTTGCACCAAGTACCTACTACACCTTGAGAGTGCCATTACTCTTTTTACAATATCTGATGCTCATGTTTTTCATCTGTGGTTCAAGCTACATGTGATTCCTTGAAAGCATACACTTTTTGTTAATTCCTTCTAACCCTAAAAGTTATCTGTATCCTGAATATTTTTTGTTATACTGGAATATATGTGTTAACTCAAAAAGAGTGCCAATACTGAGCAACTGTACTGATGCTTATATTGGTACACCTACCCAGACACAAAGTGATTTATACTGGTTTATACAGCTGAGGCTCTGTTCTATTATTTTTGCAATCAAGTAATGATTAGCAAGACCTCATCTAGGAACCAATTAATGAATGTCAGGTTGGGAATGACGCTGAAATGGAAGTTTCTTTTCTCTTAGTAGTTTGAAAATACCTGCATGTACTGTTCCATGAATTTCAAAGCTTTGTTCTAATATTGTTATAGTAGAGAAAAGTGCAAGTTAATTGTAGATGAAAGATTTACTGTTATTATGAAACGCTGTCATTAAAAGATGTCATTTCTCTTTATAAAAGCAGTCTGTATATAATCAGTTTTTGAATTCTGTTAAAGGCTCAGAGCACAAGACAAAATATGCCCTGCTTCCTCTTGGCCTGGTAGTTCATGAAACCAGTTTCATATGAAGTGGAGTGATTTCAAACTCAATAATGTTTTCAGCTACAGCTTGTGGGAACTCAGCTGAAATATCTAAATATTTTAACAGGAATTAACTGAACATCTTTAGTGTGTTTTTAGATATGTTTTTGGCAAGACAAATTACTGCTTTCAGTAATTCTTACTATGAAAATAAATAATTCCATATTTACAGAAGGCCTGTTTCATATTAGATAAAAAAATATTGGGAAACAGTGCATAAAAATTGGGGTTTTTTTTTCCTTGCAAAGAAGAGGTGATTATTAGTTTAAACTAGGTAAACAACTTACATGCTGTAATTAATGTGGTTGTTTCGTAAGCCCTAAATAATAAAAATTATGGTGCATTTGAAGTGAATGTTTTAAGAGCAAAAAGTAAAACTACAAGCAATAAAAATATGAAATGCAATCTTAAATCCATTTCCTTTAATCTTTGTCCACTGAGATTGGACTTGCTTGGGAAAGATGTTTTTTCCTATGTCATATGGGTATTAAAATATGAATGTTTAGGAGTATTTGGATCCTCGGTCAGCATACCTATTCAGTGTAGCAAGTAGCCTACTGGGCTCCATGACTGGGACATACTAGTCATCAGGCTGTCTATTTTGGAAAAGAAACTTGTTTTTGCAAGGGTTAACCAGGTGTGATTGGAATTAAATTCAAGCTGACAGTGCTCTAAGGCACTTCATTTGATTTTGCCCTTCATCAACTTGTGAATCCTGTTTAGAAAACAGCAACACATTGCAGAATTCTATAAATATGGAAACACCAATTTTCAAATAGTAAGTACTCAAATTGACAGTTGCAACAAAGAGCTTCTAAGTAGTACACAGATGAAATGGATTTAAATGAATTGTTTGTGAAATAATTTTGAATAGTGAACACTTTTGGGAGTATCATTTCATGGACAATTGATAAAGAGAAGGAACACATTCTAACAACTGGAGTTGATTCTGAGTGGATACTTTGAACCATGAAAAATTTATGTTTGGTATCCTTTGGTATCCTGGACAAAGTATCTTTTAAATAAGAATTTCTAGTGTTCCAAAACATAGAATAATATGCTTGTTTAGTATACAAGACTGTTATTACTCAGGCTTTGTTTTAAAGTGAAGTTTGATAGCTTTTCTATGGTAGTGCTTGTGCATCATTCATTGTGTACATTAACCACATCTCTATTTCATTTCTGTTTCACTTGCACTTTTTGACAGCTTGAAAATTTCTACCTTATCTTAAAGTTTCATTAGGAAATATCTGTAGGCTACAGGCTGATAGTCAGAAATAAGAGGAGCCCTATAATTCTGACCTTATCAGGCTGCTGTGGACGATTTTTCTTCTACCAGAAGTACTTGATTCTTTTAATCTGATGGTTTTTATATTAAAATTTAGCATATCTACTGAAAAAGCAAAGCTGTCTTGAAATAAGAAATGTTAAACTAAATAAAAATTTCCTTTTATTGTATAGCATGTGTCTAAGGGTTAGCAAGATAATAATTGAGATATCCTCAGCTGCCCTATTGGTACTCTTAAAGAATTTTTAGTTATTGGCATGCCTTTTTTACTCTAGTGATAGTAGAGTAATATATGCAGTACAAATGAGTCCTTTTCACAGAATTGTGTGGTGGTGGGTCAATCGAATGAAATGCATAAAACACTGCACAGGTCCTTGAATGGAAGGAAAACTCTATGGGAATAACTGTTAACTGAGGTGTACATTTGCAAGAGCATATTCTCAAATCAGTGGATTTGTTTCACTTGAATACTCCAAATAAGCATGCAAGGGTTGTTTTGGTTTTTTTTTTTAATAAATTAAACACATGTAAACACATTTAATGCAATTTAAAGCAAAAGCAGTATTAACATGAGTTTCTTTATGTACCTAATTAATTTCCATTAAATTCACCACCACCAAGATATTTCAAAGTTCTGTTTGTCAATTTGTTTTGGTTTTTTTTAACTCATATGTAAGCAAACAGCACATGCTTTGGAAGCAGCATGGATTCTAACTGCTCTGATAACAGTCTTGATAACAGGTGTCTGTGTGAAGGACATAGATATTTTGGATGCAAGTGAATAAGAAGCAGGAATGCATCTAAAAAGCTTTCTGTGTGGCATTCCCTTTATGCAATATAGCTTTATACCCCCTCCTCCACGGTCGTTAGAAGAAATTGCCAATAAACACTGTCATAGGACTAGAAAGAGGAAGAAAAAATCATGTTGCTGTTGCTTGCTGAAGTTTTTAGTATGTAAGTTTAGCCAAAAGCTAAAAAGGCTTATTTGTACATTTGAGTCCTTTCTATGACTGAGGAACGTTTTGTGTACATGAGAAGCTTGAACATGGATTTTATTGTCAGTGTGATGCCACTGATTTCAGAAAGATCACAGTAGTATAGGTTTAAAACATTTCTTCCAACAGATGAAAACATTTTCATATCAAAATTTACTATCTTCTTTGGGAATTTGATTTTCTTTGTAGTTTTTGTGTGCTAGGTGTTTTCCACAGTCAACAGAAAACCAAGTAGAAAATCCCAAAATGTGATTTCAAAAATAGAATATTCTAATAAATGTTTATTAAAGAAGAAACTGTTACATCTATCACAGTGAGTGCAACAGCATTTTGTTGAAAAATATAAAAGGAATGCAAACTTAATTTATATCTTATTAAACAAACATGTAAATGTATATAGGGCAATATCAAATTTAAAAATCCTGAAAATATAAACAAACAGGCTGATGTAGTACAAAGAGTAAAGCAATGTGACATTTAGAGAATATTTTTTGTTTCCTCAACAGTGAAAAAAAGATATAATTGAATTTTTTTGTAGTTTTTATAAGCTTTTTATTTATCCTTCATTTTGGCATGCTACCTGCATATAACATACGGTGCTTTTTTAATGCACTAATGACTTCTAAGACTTTAATTTTGAGGTGCTATACCATAACATACCTGGAAGTACTTCAGTAATCCTTCAGTTCTGTTCAGAAGAGCTCTGCTTGTAAGTTCAGTCCTGCATCTGTTGTATACACTGATTTTCTAAATTTCTTACCAGACAAAACTGAAATTTAGTAGGAGAAGTATCTTGGTTTGATAGATAACAGAAAGTGTTTTCTAACTGGATTAATATTTTTTAGAATTGTCTGCATAAAAGTGTTTTGAATAAGGGAATTCAGGAAAGGAAAGCTTTGTGCTGTGTTGCTTAAGCAGTGTGTAGGAACAAGAATTGATAAGACATGTGAATGCAGTGATGTATTTTGTCCAATAATCCATGATGGACAGCTGATCTGTATTGTATAACTACATTTTAAAAAGAAGGATGGCTGGTAAAATTCATTTAAAAATGGACAAAACACCTGAAAACTATCACTCATATTGATTTTGGTGTTCAAGTGGTGATGTCATGGCAGACACAGTGAAGTCAATTTTTAAATATGTTATCAATTTTTTAAATAACTAATACCCAGATTAGGAAGGAAGGAACTCTGAACCTTTTTTTACATAATTGATCTCCTAAATATATGTGGCTGTTCTGTAATTTATTTTCCTGAGTAAAATTTTTCCCTTTGTTATCATCATTACTACCTCAGAATACTATCCATGACAAAGTTTAGCATTCTGAATTCATTAGCTTACGGGAAGACAGTGGTTCTGTTACATATTAAACAGGCAGAAAACAATTCTACAGCAACACATAATAAAGCACAAGAAATATCATGTTTACCTAAATATGTCATTTATTATCTTAAATTATGTGTTTCTCTTAAAACTACTAGACCTATGCTGTATCAGAAAATAGTGAATGAAATTACATTACAGCAATTACTGTAAGATGGTATTAACTTAAAAAATGAACAACTCCCTCCCCCATACGTGTCCTGAATTAACAGAACCCTTATTTTTCAATATATGACTTTAAATGGAATATTTAGGCATTTTCTCTAGCCAGTTTTCTCAGTGCCAGAACTTTAGTCTTTATTGTTTATTTCAACACTTCCTCTGGATTTTTTTTTCCATATTTCATGTACTACATTATATATTTTTCTTTTTCAACAGCTTTTTTTTATGAGTTCCAATTTTTAATTTAGGTTAGAATAATTAATTAATTTAAGTTATAATAATCTGCTGCTGTACCAAAGATTTAAGTTCAAGACTTAACATTAGGCTAACTTTATATTAATATTTCTAATAATATTTCTGTCCTTCAGAAATATAGCAGGTCACCATTATCTGCTGCTCCACAGGTGTAAATTTTACATGTTTTACGTAAAATTCATGAAAAATTAAGTTAGGGGAAGGTCATTCTGCTGTGTGGGACCGTAATATTACACTTGATGTGCCATGTGAACTCCAAACAATCAATCAGATTTTCCATAATATTTAATGAAACTTTAAAAAAAAGGATGACAAGGCACTGAGATTACAGACATGTCTTTCATATCTTTTATCTGTGTACTTATTTCCAAATAACACAATAAGAGCACGGAGGAACTACAGAAGTTGTAGAAGAAACTGGGTGCACTTCAAGCATGTGTTGCTGTCATTGGTTTACTGTGGCGCTGTACACACAAGTGAAAGGGAAGCATCTGGCTTCAGCCATACATCTCCACTCTTACCTCACTCCCTTCCCCCCATGCATTACAAATCTCACCATGTCTCTGTGCTCTGTGTCAGTTTCTTCCCCACTCTTTCAGCACTCCCGTTATCTCGTAACCTGCTGGAGCTGAAGAGGAACATGGGTGATCCTTAGAGATTGCATACGTCACTAAGGTCCTCTGGTTCCGTTCCTTCCGGTGTCTTTCTGCAGTCATCCGCACTAGGGGTGTAAGGGAAGGGAGCCAGGAGAGCAACCGGCACTGTGGAAACAAACTGCTGGTCCCATCCCTGAAATTAGAGACCACGTTTCCCATAGATCACATTTCAAAAGTCCGTGTTTGCAAAAACTAGCTGCTAGATTAAGGCTGTTCAGAAAACCTCATCCCTGGAGAAAAATGACAGCTCCATTTTTCATGTAGTTAATAGAACTAATATATCCTATCAGGCTTATTCTTTTTGAACACTGTTTATCAGTCACCACCTGATTCCACTGATGCAACTGGATCAACAATGAGAGAATGGAAATGCATGTTTCTTATCAGGAGACAAAGGACATTCATATTGTAGAAGTTGTAATTCTGGATAAACTACTTAATGCTAGACAGACTCAGGTGCAGAACTGTCTATCTTTGTGCACTTTTTATGATATTTGAAGATTAAAAAAATTATACTCTGGATTACCACAGATATTTTCTCATGTAATTGCTTTTGGGGTAGTTGTCATCAATTTTGTAAAGTGATTTAATATTTCTGCATGGAATAACTGCACAAGATGGAAAACAGCTCAATAGCAATGAGATTATGACTACAAATGTGGTTCTTAGAATAATACACTACTCTTGTTATCAAATATGAATGACAGATTGAGACCATCATTGTTTGCATCATCTACCTGCATAGCATCTCTCAGACCAACCCTTATGATTTGGGAACTCATGCTTTAGACTATGGCAGTGGCAATATTCTTTCATAATGGTGTGGGTGAGGAAGAGCAACACTATGGGCATTCCGATGATAGCACAAGTCAGTCATTCTGAAAATGTCCTTTCAGAAAGAAGCACTCACATCCACCAAACCAACTTATCTCTGGGTTTCTTGGCTGTTGTTTATTCAAATGATATGGTAATTTCCTATTTGTTTTTCTGTTAAATGACTAATTTAAGCTGAAAGGGCTTTACTGTTGTGAAGTTGTGATGTGTTGACTCTGGCCTGCAACTAAGAACCCACCAGCTGCTGACTTATTCCAGCAGTTTGGGGAAGAGAATTGAAAAGGAAAAAGTGAAAAAAATTTAGTGGGTCAAGATAAAGATAATGTAATAAATGATGGAAATCAAAGAAAGGGGAAAAGTAAGGGTGATGCAAAAGCAATTGCTCACCACTTCTGACCTGCAGACCAATGCCCATTTCTGTATCCTCTGCAAAGGGATATTCTGTTGATCAACATGGCATGTTTCATGGACAGCATTTTTGAAAGAAAATGTCAGTGCCAACTTTCTTTTTGCACTTTAAGCTATTTCTACAAACCTTCTCTCATAAAATAATAGGCATTTAATTCCCAATTCCAATGAACTACAGGGCCTTTTGATGGTCTTGTTGCTTCTGGCTTATGTACTAAGACCAATAACTTCTAAATATCTGGCTTGTGCTAGAGTGCCATGCTGCCTTCATACTCTCCCTTAAATATGTTGCTGCCTAGTGAATTTAGCATTTAAGATATCAGTAGATTTCCTTCGGTGTATTAGGCCAGTTTTTCACTTTAACTGCAGGGTAAGCTGAAAGCAAAAACAACTTTCAGTGTGGAGATCATATCTGCTCACTGGAAAACACTAAAAATCTTTCTATTTCTGAAAACATTACAGTAGCTGACCTCAATATTTTCTCATTTTATGAGTTAGAAGACTTTGATTTTACATTTTTATTTCTACATATTAACTTTTTTTTTTTTCCTTAAAAGAGAAGATCTTGCAGCCTAAAAAAGTGAATTCATAAGTACCTGCATAGATACAATTTACTGAATTGTTTGTACTGCTCTGGCTATCACCCTTTTATTTTACCATGTTATGACTGCTGTGAAATAGATATGAAATAGAGGTGCTTTTCCAGTTAGTATACTATGCCTTCAATAAACATTCAGTGTCAGAGAACACTGTGAAAGTTACATGAAGCCAGAAGAAAGAGTGTGAAATCACATTGAATCAAATTAGTCAAAAAATTAATAGGGTGAGAATGATTAGCTTTATACCCTAGCTGTATTTTGAGAATCCTGTTGAAACTGATATGTAGTATCACACTGAATCTTTTGAGTGAAGAATTGCACTGTGCAAGAAAATTTCTTGATGGAATAGCACACTGTATTGTCTCTTAAACCTCCTGAATCCACAAGGTTTAAGATAACTTCATGAAGTCCTTCCAGTAGCTCAAAATTTTAAGGATGTTAGATTGTCTACCTAAGGTTGAGAGCATTATGAAAGATATTTCCAGTGCTACTTTACTGGGCAGTTCAAGCCTCTCTTATATTTATTTAGAATCCTACACAACAATCCTACACAATTTGAAGAGAACCAATTTAACCAGGTGGAAGCCAGCCATTTGATAATAACTCAGCAGTCATAGCAACAGTCTCCCAGTCATGGCAAACAATTTGTCTTTGTTATCTTGCCTCGAAATACAGCCTAAAGAATCATTAGCCGACCTCACCATCTATATAAAATAATTAAGAGAGGAATGAAAGATTTTCTGGGTTTTTTTTTCCAAGATCTGCAACAGTATTAAAAACAAATATGTGATACAAGTCCAGATGCAGAACAATTGTTTAGGCTGTAATAGTTTGCAATGGTAGAAGTCCTTTTTCTTGAATTATTTAAACTTTTATTTTAAGAAAGATGTTTCCATTTGCAAATGCTGTAAAAAGCAACCCATTTAGTTTAGGCCTGTTTGTATATATAGTTACGTATGGGTATATATATATGTATCTATTTTAATTTATTTTTATTTATTATTTTGGACTGTAATAATAATTTTTCCACCAGTTTCCATTTGAAGCAAGTACTTTATTTTTACTAATTTCATGTGTTGGGTATCTTGTCAGTTGATACCTGTAATTCTTAAGCACAGGCATATATCCACTTTTCAAAAGATTGATTTTCAGTTCAGACTGGTCATCTGCCGCTGCTGAAACAGACGATCATTTTTGAGTCCCAATATGAGCAATAGGGAAGGAATAACTGTAATATATTTTTAAAGAGGATTTTTTAAAATAGACTTGCTTTAAATTTGGAGTCTCCAAAATACTGCTTGCTGATATATTGCCAAGATGCTTATTCAAGTTACTAAACTTGTTTCTGAAACATTTATGATAAACAGTATCAACTGTTGTGAATCATCATTGAATTAAAAAGAAGTTTCTGTGCTTAGAAAAAAAAAAAACATTCTTGTAAGACAGGAATAATTTTAAAGACCATAAAGTTTAACTTGGGTTCTTTAGTTTTATTTGCTTGAATGCACCAAGCATTTTCAGTGTTCTGGTAAACTGTGAGCTATAATTTAATGGGTTTGCATGGCAAGTATTTAGTAGCAGGGGGGCAGCAGTGGGGGAGCTTCTGAGAGAAGCTGCCAGAAGCTTCTCCAGTGTTCAATGGAGACAATGTCAGCCGGCTCCAAGATGGAGCTACTGCTGGACAAAGCTGAGCCCATCAGCAACATCGTTAGCACCTCTTTGATTACTGAGTGAAGAAAGGGAAAAAAGCCCTCTACAATTAAAACTGTAGACAGAAGTGAGAATACGTGCAAGTAACACCTTGGCAGACAGCAAGGTCAGTGCAGAAGCAGGGGGAGGAGGAGCTCCAGGGGCCGGAGCCGAGATTTCCCTGCAGCCCACGGAGCCCACGGTGAAGATCACGGGCAGGCAGCTGTGCCCCGGCAGCCCACGGAGGACCCCGCACCAGAGCAGGTGGATGCCTGAAAGATGCTGTGACCCCGTGGGGAGCCCCTGGCAGAACCTGCAAACCCGTGGAGAGAACACCCCACACTGGAGCAGGCTCCTGGCAGGACTTGGACCCCGTGGGGGACCCAAGCTGGAGCAGTCAGTTCCTGAAAACCTGCAGCCTGTGGGAAGGACTCACAGTGGAGAAGTTTATGGAGGACTGTCTCCCATGGGAGGGACCCCACACTGAAGCAGAGGAAGAGTGTGAGTGAGCAGTTCTACCTCTGAGGAGGAAGGAGTAGCAGAGAAAACTTGTGATGACCTGACAGCAAGCCCCATTCCCTGTCCCTGGGTGTGGCTGAGCAGGGAGAAGTTGGAGAATTTGGGGGTACAGTTTAGCCTGGGAAGGAAGTAGGAGCGGGAGCAAAGGTGGGTTTTAATATTTGGTTTTATTTCTCATTATCCTACTTTAATTTGCTTGGTAATAAATTAAGTTAATTTCCCCAAGTCAAGTCAGTTTTGCCCATGACAATGAGGGCTGAGTGATCTCTCCCCACCCTTATCTTGATTCATGAGCCTTTCATTATATTATCTCTCCCCTGTCAAGCTGAGGAGGGGAGTGATAGACTGGCTTTGGTGGGCACTGGGCATCTAGCCAGGGTCAACCCACCATATAATATTATCATATTATTTTAACTATTTTTTAAAAACAATTTTTAACTAAACCCCTTTTTTTCTGGTAGGTGAATCATTAATCTTCTTTTATTTATACATATTGCATTTTCACCAAATCTTAAAGATGTAACTTGTATTTTTACACACTCCATTTTGTTAAACTAGCACCAGAATGAGCATACTAGAAGACTCTAATGCAGAAATTCTTTACCTTCATCAAAGTAAGATTAAAAAATATTTCCTAGATTAGGAACATCCATCAGTGATTTATTTAAGAATATGATAAAAAGTGAACAAAAGGCTAAAATATATACCTGGTAAAGCAGAAACCTTGTTTTAAGAACTAGGTGTGTATCTAACTGGCATTGCTCCAATGAGCACATCATCGTTACTACACTTGCACCAAATTTCGTTGAAATCATGACTCCATTTCCAAGGTGATCACCAGCTATGAGATCACAACTGTGCTCTGTAAATTCCTCTCTGATACAATAAGGGGTACCCCAAAGTTGGTAAGCTTCTACGTAAAAGAACCACAGAACATTGTTTCAGAATCCACAGACTAAGGCTTGAAATGTTCAGAGGTAACTGGATTCCTGTCTACTCATTTCATGTGAAACCCTGAAGGTAACTGGATTCCTGTCTACTCATTTCATGTGAAACCCTGAAGTCAGGTTTTTTCATGGATTTTCTGAATAGGTATGATTTCAGCAAGTTTCATGTGTTTGGTCTGTACTCTAGCCTGGACTTATAAAAATCCAAATACAAGGCAGTTAGAGTCAACGTTTTTGCTTGAGTATCAAGCCATATATGCCTGATTGTGTCTGGAATAGTCTGAGTTCTTTGCCCTGCCCATGTATTTAACCTGCTGGTCTAGGGAAATTGATGTGCCAGTGCTTCCAGGGACACTTTTTGTTTAGCCTCAGAATAAATTGTATCAGCACTGTATCTTTTTCTCTATCTTTAGAAAGATCCAGACAGGGTCTTCTTTCACACTACTGGAACTATATGCTACTATTGTGGTTTGGGAATGGATATCTCTGAAGTCTATGATATCCCTAATGTGTCTTCAGATCACTGGTTGAATGCTTGAAAACTATGAACTGGAACAGCTTGTGGCAATGAAGCTTAACTGAAAGCAGGCCTGCCCCTGTTGAGAAGGCTGTTTGTTTAAGACTGGTTTTGGTGTTATCTTTTGACAAAAGTTAAGCAGCTCCCTGCTAAGAGTGTTGGCTCACAGACCACAGTGTTTAGGAATTTTATTCTTCCCTTGCTAATACGACTGCAGAAGAGAACCACCCAGCCGCCTGACTTGGACATAAGCATTCTGCTAGAGACACAATAGAAAGAGTACTGTTCCTAGATAATCAGTGAACAGGAATTTAACCCAAAGAGATTTAAGCAGACATTTTTCAGCACACTTAGGAATGGTATAGAATTTTCTAGTGATTCATATGACTGATACTTTTATTAATTTTATGGATTTTTTTTAAATACAGTAGATGATGTTTTAACTATACATTTAGAAAGAATGCTGTTCACTTTATAAAGCACTTTAATATAGAAAAGCATTAAAAATAGCTATCAATAATGATGAATTTTTATGCATCCCTAATGGGTTAATTAAAATGACAGTAATGTTTCAATTTTAGTAAAAATTCTGCTGCTGTCAATGAGATGAAAGTATTTGGGCAGATTTTGAGCACCTTGCCTTGGTGCCCAGTGGACATAACAACCGAAATTAAGCACACGTAATTAATACCAACAGAAGAAAAAATAATTGTTAAAAGCGATAATTGCCATCTGTTCTTGTCAGTATTATTAATGTGCATAGAATAGCCTTTATCGCAAAATAGCTTACAACTGTAGTGTTGACAAAACTTGTTTCTTTCAAAGAAGCTGGACTTGCAGTAAAGGAGGTAAGGTGAGCAAACAAATTCAAAATGTTAACACAGCCTAAGAGTATTGGTGTATCAGCCAATTTATAATTAGTTGCAGCTTGTAAGGAATGCAGATCTCATGGGAATACAACCACAATAATACTTGTGGATAAGGTGCTGAACCATTCACATGTTATACTTTGATATCTTGTAACTGTTAGAGTTAATCTGGCAATGTAAGTTTGATTTCTTATTTTCTGAGGAAAAATTATGCATTGTTTTAGTTTCCATAGCTACTAGTTCAGTTGATGTATTTGCTATGCAAAAATAAGCTTTTTTCAGTTTTGTAAATTTAGTATACTCTGTATTGCAAGATTTTTGAATAATTTTCCTGGCCTAGAAGGAACAATTTAATGCAGTTTAGTAAAATGATACTTTCCAATTAGTTATCATCAGATTCTCTTCTAACATAGTTTCCTATGGCTTATTTGTGTTCTCAGGTTATTGCCAGATCTCTACAGTCTCCTGAATCTCTTCAAATCTGGTAGCTAAATTCTGTAACTTGGCAGAGGGGCAGAGGTCTGAAATCATAGGTTCTTATAAGATTCAGGTTTAGGTAAAAGAAGCGTGATTCAGGAAAAAAAAATTGTTTAGGTAAACATAACATGATTTTATTCTTTATTCTCCATAATACAGAGGGAGGATGTTCTGTGGGCTGAGGCAGAACTCACAGCAGGGTGAGTCGGTTGCGGATGGCCTGTGCTTGTAGCTCACTTTCACAAAAAAGGTTCTTTTTGTCTAGCCTTAAAGAACCAAATGCTACTAGTTCCATGGATTAGTGAAGAACGTGTGCTGGATTTTTTTTTATTGGCACAGGCTTCAAATTATGGTTACTCGTAGTTTGTGGAGAAATTAAATATACATTGCTGTTCAGGGAGGTATTTAAGCAAATGTATAGCTTTAGCTAAATGTTTATACTCAGATTTTCCCATGCTGAAAAATGTTTGAAATACTTTCTGAACTGAGGCAATAGAAACTTGTCTCTTGAGGCAGTGAGCTCTGCAACTTAAAAAATTCATAGAGAAGTTCAGAAAGGTATCAATTTAGATGTGAAACTGAGAGCCTTGATGCTGTCTCTGAGCAAATAACAAATAACAAAATCAAACTTTTTGCTGGATTTGAACAGTAGTAATTTCTGTTTCAAGTGTAAGGGAGTTTGATTTGATTTGTGTTTTTAATGTGTGTGTTACTTCACTTACTTCTGTATGCCCATTTTGTTATTCTGGTCATATATTACTGCCATAAATTAATTTTTTTTTTATTTGAATTTAATTTTAATGCAAATAGCTCAAAATAAATGCTTTTAAACAACAGGATCTGTAAGAGATCACTAAGTGTGTCTTGAAATCAACTCTCTAAAACTCTCTACGTGTTTTGGTTTTCTCACGGTACATTTAAGATTTAATTCTTCAAATTGTTCATCATTGGGAGATTACTGCCCATTTCTATACATGGATAATGTATGACAGGGGCTTTTTTCTATGATTTTCACAGGGCTATTCAATTGCTGTTTCTAAGGCATAGTTTGAGAAACATTAAGAAAATTATGGCATGTTGGGTTTAATTAATCCAGAAAGAATTTCAGATTAAAAAATGTTCAATATATAAAGGGTGATGACTGGAGAAACTCAAAACTTCTAGAAATACTTTGTCTTCATATAGTAATTTCAGCCACAGAGATAAAATGGCAAATTTCATGCGAGAAATGGTGACATTTCTTAGTTCAGCATTCAGAATCACTGGACATAAATATTTTGCTGATGCTGACAAAGAATTTATATATTCCTTTTATATTTTTTAGCTTGCAAGGCAAGAGTAATCACTCACAGCAGTTTGTAATTCTTAAAGCTCTGGTCTTAAGTCTCTTACCAAGAACTTGCCTGGGATAAAAAATCTTAGAAAACTTCAGCTTATTCAACAGTTTTGTGGTTTGGATGTCCCCTTGCTCTGGGGCTGTTGATTTTAATTATTTGCAACAACAAATGCATTACTTTAATGGATCATAAAATAAATGCTGATGGAATATTTCTGATTAAATTACATGAGGAGATGTCAGTAGACTCACTGGTCTAACTGATCCTAATTATAGTAGTTTGTGTACAGGTTGTCCCCTCTACCACAGGATAATGATTAACCCCACGATTGTGCAGTAATTCTGTAATGTGATACTATACTAGTTTCTTTAAACGTATGACACTACTAAGTAGCTAGACTTTATAAGTTCATAAACCCATGTACTAAAACCAGTACAACTATGAAATTATCTGAGTTTGAGGCATAGCCAGCACAACTAAGTTATATCAGTTTAAGGCATATACTGTCTTCCTAAAAGTCAGAATGTATATAAAGGGAAATGCCCAGACTTATGACTTGGAATTCCATTATAAAGATTTTTTCCTAAAAGCTATGTTTACACAGATAGTGAGTTTTACGTTTAACCTCAGTTCTTTAAAGCAAGTCTCTTCTTATGTGTTGAGCACCAGGAATATCACTAAATGATCTTACGAGAGAATCTTGGTTTGGATGGTGTTACAAGGTCATCTGTTTTTAATTTAAAGAATTATATCTGTAGATAAGTTCTTATCACTTGGCCAAATTCTAAATGAAGAGAGAATTCCTTGATGTTTAGCTTTCTAAAGAATTATAAATGCTAGACTGGATTAATAAAATTTATTATGCCACTCGTTATCAGACCACACTGTTTGTTTCTTATGCTTAGCACAAGTACAAAAAGAATAAATGGACTATCTTTTGTAATCTGAGCAGTCCCTAGTTTTCTCCAGGAAGCTGTCTTGTTGCTGGCTGCCATTGACAAAAATGAAGGGAAAATTATCAAACTTTTTCTATTTACTAGAACATAAAAAATAGTTGAGAACTTCTATTTGGACTCTTCTGCTCCTGCTATGCTGAACTGAACGATGGGGAAAACACCCAGGAGGAGTCATCTCTGAAGAGCCCAGCAATTCTGTTTGTTGTCAACTTACGCAGATGTTCATTTTACATTAATTTTCAGTGTTATTCAAGCAGCTTTCCAATTAATGTAATCAATAACATTAATGACCTTTAGAAAGCAAAGGAAGTATTAGCAAAGGAATATTAAATATAGAAACCTTCTGTATTTGATATCAAGTTGTCTAACAAACTACAGGTATTTCTAAAATGGTGGGCACTGAGAGAGATATTAAATTTGTTAACCAGATAATGAAAAACCGTATGTGTGGCAATAAAAACTTCCTTCTCTGACTTTCTCTTCATTTCTTCGTACATACAAATTCATTTCCCCTGTTAGCTGTATGCACTGATACAAACATCTTTTGATCATAATTTCTTATGTGTAGTGTGCAAAAATGCTTTGCAGGTGCTGGACTTAAAATTGTCACTTCAGCTACCATTCAAATGGACACAGGAATGCGATTTCATCAGCACTATAAATCCTTATGCTTCCATTGTCTTTATGCAGCTGTCTCGAGGACCATATGTATGTGTAATTATATAGCTGTATTACACATAATTTTTCTTCCTGTTTCCTTTGTTTTCTTCTTTTGAGTATGGCCATTTGTGTTGCAGTCCCTTAATTCTTTTTTTCTGACAGGTCTCTGTACAAACTGAGACCGAATACTATGACTTTTAGAGAGAGACATGGATGGAAGCAAGATATGATGCTGAACCAACACTGGGATATCAGTTACAGGAAAAAAAATGTAATGACCTAATGCTTAGATTTTTGAAACTAATATTTTCATCATTGTCTTATATTTTTATCCCATGAATAGTGATTTCAAAGGCTTCAGAAGGATATAAATAACATAATTACAACCCTGTTTCTCTAGTATAGTGCATGGGTCAAATTACAGTGATGGTGAGCATCTTCATACTTGGCTTCCTGTGAAATACATCTTATTCATTCATCACCTCTAACTTGTATTTTCTAATTGTTTAGGTGTTTCATGCATTTATACTAGGCTATATCTGGGTTATAATATTTATACTCACTGTAATGTATAGATAGATGTTTTCCTGTAGGTCTGATCCTCAACATTTCTATACGATTTTACTGTGTGTAAGCTAAAAAAGAGAACAAAAATAATAATAAACACACCCCCAAAACGAAACCCAACAAAAAAAAATCAAAACCAAACACAAAAAAAGCGCCCATAATAATGTCCACAAGCATTATTTTTTATTGTATTGAGTAATGTTTTATTTTTCCTTGTTTCCACTGGAGCTAGAAGATATTAATTTTTATTTGAGTTGAAAAATTAGGAGATGGGGAAGATGGCAAGAACAACTTCAGTGGAAATATTTTCCATTTTCTGGTAACTTTTTGTTAATGCTAATGTAAGGGGGTGTGGGGCTTTTAGTGTTTTCTTTGCTTTGAAATTTCGAATAGAAAGTCATTTAATATTATTTATTGTACCATATTGTACCAGTGCATGTCTTATGATCATAAGTTTTTTTCTGAACTGTTAGTTGTTCCCCCTGCCCCTCCCAGCCTGCAGTACATGGGAATTGCTTGTCATTCTCTTAGTTTTTCAATAATCTAGACAGGTTCAGAAAAGTTCCCTGAAGTTTGTGTAGTATTTAAAAGTAGGCTTCTCGTGCTTCTCTAAGGAAAAACAGGCAATGCTTTGTATGTTATATTTATCATTCTTAAATTTTGTTTTCCTTTTAATATGTAAACCTTTTTCCAAGGGGAATTATCATTTAATTCTTTTGCTTTCCACTTACTACTTCATTTCAGTTTTTAAGTCATCAGTGCATTTGGCAATTCTACAGCTAGTTTCTCTATTTTAGTAATTTATGCAGATTAGAAGCAATGAAGATCTGAAAACTGACTCCCCTGTGGCCCTTTTCAACACTTTACTTTCTAATCACTTTACTTTAATCAGTTCTTTATCTGTTCCCATGTTTAACCTGAATCTTTCCTGCTTTCAGTTTAAGATGAAGACTATCATTTGAGACACTATCAAAGACTTTATGTAGATCCAAATTATGGTGCTTGTACTCCTATTATCAATTGCATTCCTAATCTTCTCAAAAATAAAAGGTGACTGATTGTCAAGATTTAATTTTCTTTAAAAGTATTACGAAGGTAAACTGTATTTCTTTTAAATTATTGACAATTATTTAACTCTCATCATCTTTAAATGGGTTGTATGCTATTGTGTAAACTGCAAATTTTTAGGGTCAATTCTCTCACTTGTTCCCTTTTAATGCCACCATGTGTCACTCACTGTGTGTGTGCACTCACACACAAATATTGGCTGTAATGAGGCAGGCGAAGCAATGAGTAGGAATTATTTTGCAGTTTCAGCACATGCAAAGCAAATTACTGTAGAACTCTTGAGAGTTGCAAGAGAGTTATGTACCTTTGGTCCTAACACATCAGATGAGAATGACTATTTAGACAGCCAGAGAAATGAACCTCAAAGCTTTTCTCCTCTGTCCACTGCCAATCTTCGTGTCAGGGAGGTGGTAAGGCCATTCCAGACGTTAAATACCTTACTGGACTTTGAATGTGAGTGATCTTCTGCTGAGCCTAAGACTGATGTCTATGATTGTAGGTCATCATAATATGACCTATCACTATTTGTTAGTTTTTTAATTTTCAAAGCATACTCTAGATCTAATCATGTTTAGAATAATATCTTATGTAATACATTAATTTTTCATTTATAACTGAGAACATTTAAGACAGAAAAATTAGAAAGCTTAAGGAAAACTAGAAAAGCTTAAAGTAAGAGCTAAAATTTCATATATGTATTCAAACTTTTCAGTCCAGTGGTTAGTGTCTGATCTATTACAAAAGGATTTTTGTGTTGGCAGCTGCTGAAGCAGGTTGACACTGATTAGTTCTGAGTCACTTAAGTCAGATTTTCCTACTTAATTCTACCATAAATATAAAAGAACTAATTGGATTTGATGATCTCAAAGGTCTTTTCCAACCTAGTTCATTCTATAATTCTGTGACTCTGTGATCAAAATTATAAAGGCTTATTTGAGAATCTAAGGATAAAATTGAAGATAATGGTTATATTTTTCTTATTTTGATTACAAGTAAAATTAAATGGAAGAAATGGGCATGTGTTAGGCGTTCAAGATAGGCATATAATTCAGGATATGTTGCCACTTGCATAAATTATTCTGACAGATTCAAAGTTAAAGAGAATTTAAAATGCAATAAAATGAATACAAATTGACTCCGTATCTGAAGGAAGCCTACCAGAAAGACAGAGAGGGAGTTTTACAAGCACATGTACTGACAGGACAAGGGAGAATGGATTCAAACTGAAAGAGAGTAGGTTTAGATTAGATACCAAGAAGAAATCCTTTACTATGAGGGTGCTTAAGGCACTAGAACAGGATGCCCAGAGAAGTTGTGGATGCCCCATCCCTGGAAGTGTTCAAGGCCAGGTTTAGTGGAGCTCTGAGCAACCTGGTCTGGGGAAAGGTTTCCCTGCCCATGGCAGCAGGGTTGGAACTAAATGATCTTTAAGGTCCCTTCCAACCCAACCCATTCTATGATTCTATAATCACTGCTAAGCTATCAGAATTGCAGTATATACGTTGAAAAGGCACATATAATCAGATGCATGGTGAAGCAAAGACACTGACAGGGTTCGAATTGTACTGTCTCACAGTCCCCTACCCAAACAGACTAACTTGGGGTGCGCTCTGAAGATTAACAGGTAAAAAACCCCGCCAAGTAGTTTAAGTAGTAGCTGTAGTTCAAAATCTGCCATCAAACAAAACAATTATCTTTCACTTGTAGGGATGCCTGAGTTCCTCAGTGTTTAGTGAGGCATGATAGAAAATCTGCATTCTAAAATACAGTAGAAGACTTTGCATTTCACAGTATGTAAAATGAATGTGTTTGACAAGAGTCTTATAGATTAGCACATTTTGAAATAACACTTCAAAAACTCATTAAAATGTTTAAAGACAGAAGAACTTGGTAATGTTGTAGAAAGGTCTTTTTGCTCACTCTGCTCTGATACAGTGTACAGTGAGTGGCTACCATGGTAACATACTTAATTTAGCAATCTTCAGATCTATAGTGGCCTCAGTTTTATGAACATCTTTTTCAAAGAGCAATGCTAGTATAGATGTTTGCCACCCATAATTGTAGCTATTAATCACTTTAGATAATACAACGATGTGTCAGCTCTATATTTACCTAGTAACATATGCTTGTGTGATGAAAAGGCCCATACAATCAAAAACATATGCTCAAGTTTGGAACAGTCATATTTCCTTACAGTGAGAAGGGCAAAAGATTAGTCAGTATTTACAGTAAAAATATCCTTTTTGTTTACTATAAAATCAACTCCAATACCCCCAAACAGAACATCAATGACAGTATCAAATAGTCAGTAAAAGAAACAGCAGGTGAAAATAAATGGAATTTCTTGTTCTTTTAGTATGCAACTGAAAAAAAGAGGAGGTAACTTTTATTAAAAATACTTTCTTCCCTTTTAATAAGAAAATTACCCAAAAAAGTGTGAATTTCCCAGGCTATTTTTCATCATATGTTTATGATTTTATCTTTCTTATCTTTTAGACTGCAATGTATTATTTTAGCACAAAACCCTTTGGACAGAATATCTTTGCTTACAGCTGAGAGTGTATGTAACTATCCATCTTGCAATCCCCAAAATAAGCAATTTCTCCATTGTGCAGTCCCCAAAATAAGGAATTATCGGCTCAGAAGCCATTTCAGATTATCATTGCTAGCATGAGGAGAATTTCTAAGGCTAAAAGATGGCTGATTTTACTTCATAAACAAGTACGTGTTTTTTCAAATAGTAAATTTTTAAACTTCATTTAATATGCATAATTCGTAAATTTCTGCGTTTGTATTTTTGTAAGCATTTCTTTTTGTTTTTTGAAGGATTGCAGGCAAAAAAATACTTGTTGATTTGGAAATACATGGATATCTCTTTCAAAATGGTTTTTATACCCCAAATTATAATTCTAACACTTGTCTTTATCATTTGTGCATATCTGAAGTTTCAACTCAGTGTTTTCTGGTTATTTCTGAATAGTCAGTAGCAGATAATTATGTTATTGCAGTAAAAATTTATAGGCATTCCTAAGGTCATGAATCCTCCAAATGTACAGGACAAAAGCTATATTAGGTCATGAACAGGTTTTAATGCTGAATATCCTTCTGCCAAAATATGGTTCTCAAACTTTCTGAACGGAGGTGGGAATGCAATGTATCTTTTTAGGACATTCCAATTAGTAATGTAGTGTTTTAAATGAAACTAAACTCCTTTTTCTTATTTATCTTATGTTTCTCAGTGTTTCGTTTTATAAAGGCTTACATACTGACACAGAGTAGTTTCTACCCCATTTTTACCCACAGAGGTAAATCTGCCCCATTTTCTACTACATAATAATTTCTTTACTAAAGATTAGTGACTTATTTTTTGAAATAAGTTTTAAACATAAAAGATATTTAGCTGCAAATTGTTTTATAGCATAAATATGAAGGCTCTTACAAGTGTGGTAAATAGTGTAGGAAAGAAGGAAAAGCTTTGTTCATTTCTTATGTTTACAAATAATTTTTTTTTCTCACCCTTCCTTGTATTTTCCCACTCAGCTACTTTTGTTTTCTACAATGAAACTCTGGGAACACTGTCACTAAAAATGGCCTTAATGGCAGAAATGAAAACAGAATTTTTTTTATCAAAAGACTCTGAAAATTTTGCTCTTGAAATAGACTGAAACACTGCTATCGTATCCGTATGCAATCTTGGGGGCATTATTTCATGTTTTCACATTGAAGGCAAAAGAAAAGTTTCAGTTATCATTTCAGTACTTTTAAAGTGATGAAAAGAAATGAAAAACAACAGGTGCACTGAAGTGAGACAGTAAATTTCATGTGCTCTTACCAGAAAGCTGCATTTATGAGACTTCCACTCTGTTGGGATATGCCTCCAAATACTACAACGTAACAGGAAATAAGGCGAGATTTCTACAAAATATGTATTCTGTGATCACTGAAGTCATGAAAAGAATGAGAAATAAGTTGATTTTAGCTCTGGAAATAGATTTATTTCTTTGTGTGTTTCCTGAGGTTGTAAGTTAAGAACAAGTTATTTGATGCAGAAAATGGGATGAACTTTTAAAAAGTGATAACTAAATAGGAAATATGAGATATTAGTAAATATTTTTCTTAAGTCTTTGCATGTACCATACAACAGTACCATATGCTAAATTGCATACAGTATTTATTTATTTAGTGTCAGAAAGACCTCTGAGTCAGAATGCTGTTGTGCAAGACAAGGTTCAATTAGAGCAATAAAAATGGCCTTGATCCATCTGAAGTGCTAAACAAGAGACAGCAGATGAAGAGGAAAGGAACGAGATATAAGAAAATGCTGGACTACAAAATTCTCTGTAGGCATAGTTACTTGGATTTCAGATATTGTTGAAAATTCTGTAGCTAGCACTTTAAATGAGTACAGAAATATGCTTAGACTATATGAAGGTGTTTTGCCCATAAATGCAAAAATAAGTGGGAGGTCAGCACTTAGGAGCTACCTAAATCACATTGAGAAAATCACTTTTAACCTTTTTGAAATTCTCAGAGCATATCACATTCATGAACCCTGCAGCTTTCTTGATGAGAATCAGGGAAATACACAGAGGGGAACATAATTAAGATTAATCCATATATATTTAACTAACTAATTAATGTGGTTTTCTTATGATGTGTATCCTGAGATATCACTAATAATACCTTATCTTCTTTGAACAGGTAAATATCCTATTTCAACAGATTGCCAAAAGAAACTGCAAAAGACTTCAAAGGTAAGGACCTCCTTAAGTATGCTTCAAATGATCATTCCTTCTGGTTTATCAGAAAAGAAAATGGAGAATGTTAATTCTTTTTTACTATCTGGCTGATAACAAAGAGTTGCAGATGGCATTAATTGACATAGACTTCCTGTTCCTGAAGCTGTTTACATATAAAAGACAAATTTTCACTTTACTCTTGTTTAAAAGGGTAAGCTTAATTAATTTGGTAACTGCAGAAAAAAAAGATTCATGTGTGAAAATAAAATATTAAAAGCTTGTAGCATTTTTACCATATTTTTCTTTGTGCAAGATTAAAAGAATACTGTTAAGCTACTAGAAAATTAAACTTGGTAAGGATTCTTTTTTTCAATATGAAAGCTTTCTAACTTTTAAAAGATTTTTTACTTGATACAACTTTCTTTCATTCCTCTAAGAGATATAAATTTGACTTTAGTTTCAAAGATTTAATTAATTTTGAGAGCTCTTTAGATTTAGAATTCATTTGGTTTGCTTTCAGTTGTGGGGAATATCTCAGTGTCATATTGTGTCCAGACTTCTATTTGTGGTACATCATTGTTCTTCAGCTTTGTCTCTTGTAGCAAATAGTTGATTTTTAAACTCTTCTGCCCACCCTTACAGAAAATATTCTTGTCTCTCAAGGTCACAGGTAACGGAAGACAAGTTTTCACTAAAATTGTTATTTTTAAGTCATCAAGTTAGAGAGGATGACAAGGGCATTGTGGTCTGCCCTAAACTTGGATTTGTTACCCAGAGAGAAAGAAAGAGCAGTAATTTATTGTTCCAGTCATCATCTTTGTGCCTACTTTATTTTGAAACACTTGGTATTTTAAGAGCCTGTCACATGTCATTTGTGAGTGTGTTTTAATGCATGCACTTACATGATAGGAGATCCTGTATCAGTTACTATTTAGCCATACTTTTCTACCCTGCTATAGAAAAAAAGTCCCGTTATTACTGTGTCTTCCCAAAACATAGCTTATTAATTAGAGTTATTAATGGAGAAGTTCTGAGAAAGTTCCACAAGCTTTTGGGGATTGTGCCAGATATCCTCTGAGTACTGCACTTTTACGGGACAAAAACGTGGGTGGAGTATCTAAGCTGACACAATAAGTCAAAGGCTCATTTCAGAACATGCTGTATTCCCAGACTGACCAAGGACTTCAAGCCTGGTCTTATCTCCCAGAAGAATTCCTGAAATATGCAGCCTTTCACTATTTTGTCTTTGGTCCTCTTGTTCTTTTTAAACTTGCTTTCAAAAAATCTTTTAGAAATTATTTTTTTTCTTCTTGATTGAAATCCCAGGGCGTTGTGAAATATGGGCAGTCACTTTCATGATGCTTCAGTGTACTACCTAACCCTCTCTTTGTATTCTTCCAGTACACCTGCAATACTTAACATTCAGCAAAAAACTCCAAATTTTCACTAGTCTATTATACTTTGGAAATTATGAAGGAAATCATATTATAAAATGGCTGATGTTTTTTGTGTATGCTGATGTGTTGCCAAGTTTGTTCCATTTTTCACTCTTGCTTTTCAGGTCTTGTCTTTATATAAAAATACAATTGATTAGGTAATTTGTTACTTTCTCAAGTACCTCAGGTAGACTTTGACCATGCCACAATTTAAATATTATTGGCTAAGTGAAAATATTTCAATAAAAGTAGGAAAGAAAGAACTTTAGAGGTGAAAAATATGGAAGGGTTAAAAAAAAGTGTACTTAAAAAAAAGCACAGAGGGGAAAGAGAAGGTGCCATACTCCAAGGTCCTATTTGAATGCCACTGAGGGTGCCTAGGAGAATCATCATTGAAGGACATAAAGTATCAGGATGAGAAAATATATGTCACACTTCTGACAGGTACATCTAACTATGAAAAAGAAAAGCCCTATTCAGCATAGGAGGTTAAGGGAAGAATAGAACTAATGACATTACAATCCTCTTGAGAAGTCTTGTTTTGTTTATTAAATAAGCCACTCTAGTAAGATAAGTAAGAAGAACTGCTTAGTCTGGCAGTGTTAATTGATGCTGTCCTGGGAGTTTATTGTTATGTATTACTCTTTTTGTCCTTTCATGTAAAGATGTCAGCACATTGTACCTGACAGGGTGTACTGTATATTATAAATTATTCTAATTGGGATAGAAAAATGGCCATCAATTCTTGCTACTCTGTATATCTAAGGCATGACTTTAATTTGTACATAATATTATTTCTCAAGTACGAAGTTTATTTTAGGATGCACTTTAAATGAGTACTGTTTCTATGAAGTCTCCAGATGCAAAGTAGTTTATTCCATCCAGCTAAGTTTTGACACATATAGATATATTTCCCTACAGAAATACAATGAACACGTGTGTACAACACGTACATGATAGGAAATGAGGACAAGAGGTAAAAGGAATAGAGCCTTTCAAGCCTGACATGAGATACTTAGAAGAGAGTTAAACGGAATCTTGCACTCTTTCTAGAGCACAATACTTGCTTGTATTGTCAGCAGTGCTGCAGTCCAAAGACAGGAACAGGAAAGGGCAAGTATCAGCTTTATTCTGTCCTTCATATCATGTCATGAGTGCATGGAATGCAAGGATGGGCACACTGTATCTTGTACAGGTGGTGATAGCAATATGCGTTTTCCCCTTACTTCCTGTAATTCTGGGGCATATAAAGTTTTAGAGATAATTTAAAGCAAAATGGGTACATTTCATTGCAGTGAATTACTTCAGGGATGCTATTTGAATCCTGAGGGCAAGTATTTCCAAAGAAGATAGCTTTCTGTCCTTCTGAATTCCATTATTATATTGATGCAGCTTGTAGCCATTTCAATACACAAAACAGTTTGGGAGAGGTTTTTTTGCCTCTTGAAAAATACTGGTGGAGATTTTTTTTCTGAATTTCAGTAAAAAATTGAAAAATGAGAGTAAGTACTGCTTTTAATCCTATTTCTGTAACACAACTGAGCAATGATGTGTGTTCAGCTTTGGGCTGATGCTCTCTATATTAAACACTTTAAATATTGCTCTTCCTGGTAAAATGTGATGAAGTGCCTTGAGGGTACGTATGCTAAATATTTATTTATTGCATGGCTTATTGCCTAAGTTTTTTTCTCCTTAGAGACACGTATATTAAGTACTAGAGCATTTCAGTTGAGATTATGTAGCCTATGCATTAGGAAGAATTATGAATTCAAGCACCTATCATCTGTTTTGTTTAAAACCTCATTTGCCAAGCAGGTGTGTTTCTAATAGGAGGAAAAATACAGTTCCCAGCACTACCACTTTCAGCTAGGTGACTACTTCTCTTTCTTTAAGACAGAAATAGCTGTTGGATGAAAAAGAGATTGAGGGTCAAGAGAATCTTTTGTAAGACTTATGCAGTGGTTTTCAAAGGACTGAAGTGACTTGGAAGACTAGTTTCAAGAAAAATCAATGCAATTTAGAGATGACATCATCCAGCAGACAAAATTACTTCAGGCAGGATCCATAAACACACTTAGACATTGCAAGATCTAATATTCAGAACCATCTGCAGACACCTACATTCCCTATATAGTGCACATATAGAGCAGACATTTACCTATAGTTAATCATTAGGAAATCCTAGGGTATGGTGAAAATAATAGCGAAGTGACAGAATTTCTAATCCTCTCATGGTTTAGGATTAATGCTACTTCAAGTGACTAAACCTTGTTCTTGTTTCTTTCTTTAGGATACAGAACTGAGGTTACCTTTTTAAAAATGTAATAGGAGATCTGTCCCTGAAGGGCACAATTAACATGCATTCTACTTACTGTACTCCAGAATCCTGTGACTGACTATAACAGTACCCTGGCAAGTTTTCCATGTAAATGGAAATTCTTACCTTCCATCTAGTGAGAGTCATACTCATTAGTAGAGAGTTATACCAGGCAACAATAATTTCTTCCTGTCCAGCTGAATCAAAATTCCAGACACAGTAAACTGAAAAGAAAGAACTGGTTTGGGCTCAGTGGTTAAATTTGGAGAATAGAATTATAGTTCAGGTCTATTGGCATACATATGGATTCAATATGTAATTTACATGAAATATATACTAAATTACATAAATATTCACTGATTAGATAAGTGAACTTCCCTTGGCCTGTTCTTGAACACTCAATCCTATTTAAAACAACTAGATTTACAGAAAATCAATTACTTTCTATTTGTGGTATCTTTACATGCAGACACTACTTGATTCAGTGTCATCAGTCTAAAATATGTACAGTTAAATTGTTTTATCCTCACTCATTCAAAGAGAAGAAATATTCAGGATTTTTTTGCTTTTGTTTTCTGAACTTTGCACAGTCTAACATCATAGTAACACTGAGAACCGCATAAAAATTCATAAATGTTTTCTCACTCCTTATCTATTAAATAAGGCTTCTTAGTAGGAAAATTACTTCTTCTTTTGGAATTATATAAAATAATAATAAATCCCAAAGCTTCTGCTACTTTTTCTATTTGAGGGATTTTGTTTTTTTTTTTAAATATAAACTGCTGCTTCTGACAACTTAGTCTCATTAGCTGGATTTGCATAAATCCTCTACTCAGGAACAGGAATTGACTATAGAAATTCTCCTGCTAGCCTCACTTGCCCAACAGTAAGAAAAGACAGGAATCTATTCTGCCTTTTCATGTTGGCATTTGGCATGCCAGTTGAGAGATTAAAATTTAAATTTCTACAGTGCTTTGGGAGAAAAAAGTAGCAGTCTCTGTCAGTAAGCAATGGTACATTACTGATCTTCTCTACTTGGGGTTTTGCTTATTTAATCTCTCTGTATAATGATTACCACCATCCCTCCTATCTTTGGGATTCAGGATGTGTGCATTTTCATATAGTCATGTCTGAATCTTGTCATGCGCGTGAGTTCCAGCAAGTGTTATGGAGCAAACTGGTTTGGGAGCTGCTGCATATTCCAGGAAAAAAAATTGCTTAAATCTTCTGGCCGTTTTGTCTTTTCTACACTGAAAATGGTTGTCAGGTTCTGGAACAGGTTGCCCAGGGAAGTGGTTGAGTCACCATCCCCAGAGGTATTTGAGAGACGTGTAGATGTGACACTTGGGGATGTGGTTCAAAGGAGGGCTTGGCAATGTTAGTTTTGTGGTTGAACTTGATGATCCGGTCTTTTCCAACCTAAATGATTCTATGATTCCTACTGAATGTCACTGAAGCAGGAAACTCAGCAGGAAACAGAAAACAACTAGCCTCTCCCAGAGGAATTGTACCCTAACTGCTCTCCTTTCTAACCCCTTCCCACATCTTCATTACTCAATCTTCATCTTGTACTCCTCCAGGTACAAGATTTCAAATTTATTTTTCCTTACAGAATATCCCCTTTGGCTGTTTTTTATCTTGTACGGTGAGGGTTTCTCTTTGAAATGCTCTGCTATCCTCAGTTACACGTGTGTCTTGGAGCTTTCTGTTATTTCATTGTTCGGCCTTCTGGTAAACCATTTTTAAGATGCCATGTACTAATTTACAGAAAAGACTTGAGAAAATGAGTGTAATATGTTTCAAATTGATACACAATTTGTGGATTGCTGCTGTCAGTAACCTAAGAACATAGTAATACATCAGAGATAAATGACAAGATATGCTTATTTTATGGTACATAATTTAACAGTTGAACTCTGAACTCATTTAAAGGTATTACATCATTCTACCTGGACAAAAAAAGTATTAATATTGCAAAGTTCTGTTATCCAGTCAAAGTGATTTAAGGAGAAAGAATAAAATACCCAACTGAAGGAGTTTACTCCTCTTAAAATTGAGATAAGAATTGTTATTGCCAAAGCAGCACTGTATGTAATTAGACACTATTTAATAACACAGGTAATGAAGCAACTGTAACTTTGCTGCATTTCAAAACCTCTACATTTTCCAGTTTATTTCTTTAACTTCTTTTTGCAGAAGTGAATTCTTGCTTTCCACTTCAGGTTTGAATTGGTAAACCAGACAAGTTTAATAATGCATGCCTGAGATATTTTAGTTTACAGGGTTTTGACATTTGATTCTTATGCTATCTTTTCTTATTCATTCTATCACGTTTCAATTGAGCAAAACAAATTAAAGCTGAACACAAGCTTGCTGTTCCCTCTCTTGTTGTTAGTATCTGGAGGTCCTATTTTCAGAGTCATGCGTCTGTTTCAGAGATTGTGCAGCTCTGCTTCACTGATGGTTGTAAGAACAACTCGGCACACTGTGTAAGCTGTCAAGAGTGTCTGTCAGGAAGAAATGGAGCCATAATGCATAACTAAACATGAAATAAAAATCAAAGCATAGCAAAACTGAAGGGACTTCCTTGTTTTAGGCATAGGGTGGGATCTAAATTCTCAAAATATTGCCTAAATATGAGGTTTAATCTATCATTATTCTCTTGCCTGTCCCCGTTCCCCTGATTCTAATTCTGTAACTGACATGCACAAAATGGTACTAGCAATCATTGTCGCTTCTGAGGTAGTCTTTTAAGCTTCCTGGTATCCCAGGCACATTTCTTTTAGTCAGTACTGTGGTTTGAGATTTGGTCATCAAAGTGTCTATTAAATTTCACGTTTCATTATACTTTATGTCTGCCAAGAACTTCTTTCTGTAGTTGCATTGCATGGTGTTTCCTTCTAGTAACTAACAGGAAATGTGGTACATAGCATCAAAATTGTTGTAATCTTGGTATTTTAGTTAACATGTTTTCACCCTATATTCTTCATACTTTGCTAGCTTTCTATTATTTTTTATAAAATTCTGTTTTCACTGGTAAAATATGATTATATCATATACATTTCATGCAGAGCTTAAAGATCACTTCCTTCCAGCAGTCTGTAAATAGTAAAGGCATACTTCACTCCCTTTTTATGTGACTGGTTTTTGTTCAGATTTTGCTTCGTTTATGTTCCTATTATGATCTTCCTCTTTAGCGTTAAAAGCATGCTAAAAGCCTCTCACAGCTGACACATCTTCTCCATTAGGTCAGTTTTTCCCTCTCTTCTCTACACAGGCTTTGTTCACAAGCTGATAGTCCTTTTCTTATAAAATTTGTTTCTGACAACCAGTTGGTTGTCTCCCAAGACTAGGCTATGTGAGTTTTCCATCAGAGTCCTGCGCTTAACCTGCTGCAGTTTGTGTGAGGCCAAAGGAGCACACCAGCTGTGCAAAGCAGAGAATTTATTATCTGTTCAAGTCTTAAAAGCTTGTTCAAAGCCTTATTGTTAGTCCATTTATCATAGGAATGCTTTTATTTTGAATTAGATTTGCTTAAGACTAAAAAAACTTTCTCTAGTATATACCTCTTTTACTGGTGCTATGTTCACCAGTCCAGGGCCACCCTGGCTCCTGAGGCTGGTGGCTTCTGTCTTAGAGGAAGAGGCTGGCATGTGTTATCACCATCCCAAGTCCTCCAGCGGGTGAAGGCTGATTTTCACAGTGGGGATGTTCCTCCCCTCAAGGAGTTGCAATGTTTATGAATATGGTTTCTTCTTCTCTTCAGTGTCACCTTGGGGGCATTATGTTTTTGTTAGCATGCTCTCACTCACTGTAGGTGTGTGCTGTGTTTTACATACTTGGGTTCTTGCTCTGTCTACTTGTTACCCTTGAAACTGTTTTTCTTTAATACTGTTTTTTTTTCCCTAACAACCAAAAGTTGACTGTGGTTTAGTTGTCTGTAAGCTGCTGGTTTCAATCTGTGCCTTTACTTCAAGGCTTCTGCTGTCATCCTGTGTCTGTACTCCTCAACATGACATTTTAATGAAAGGCCATAGACAGGTCTGCAAAGAACAAGTTCTTGATAGAACTGTTTGTTATGAAGCATTTGTAACACTGGGCATCACACAACAGAACTGTGCACAGTGAAGCAAGAGCTAAATAAATAGGTCCCACTTATTTGGAAAATTCATGACATCACAAGGTATTTAAATTCTGTGTTAACCAAGGTATAACTTTTCCAGTTAAAAGTACATGGCAGTTTATTATGCAAGCAGTGCTGGGAGGCAGACATACGCTTTTTTTTGCACTGTGGTAAATGAACAACAGTGTTTGAATTATGCAGAATTCCTTTTTAAAATAAAAAAAGAAGGATGCTTAAGCCAAAATTCCTACATTTAGATTTGCATGCCAGAATCACTGCACTTGAATTTAGAAGTGTTAAGCAGTTAGCATCTCCTGATGAAAGAAGTGAAAGTTATTGAATGTATTCTACTAATAATAGCAGCAATGTTGTGATATGGGAGAGGAACATAGCATAGTGGTCTGTAATTATTATTCAGACAGCCAGTTGCTTCTGAACATTAAATAAATCATGTGTTTTAGGATTATACTATTTTTTAAAAGGGAAGCAGTATTTACTCTTCCTAGCTTTACACTGAAATTCTGGAAGAAAAAAATACTTGCATTGTAACAGTAACAAATACTGCATTTTTGGCTTCAGGAATCAAAAAGGAATAAATTATATTTTTCTCAAATTTTACTAAATTTTGTTTCTGATCAGGTTAGTAGTTGGGTTTTCTTTTGTGTATTCCTTCTTTTGTCTTCTTTCCTTCCCTCCATTCAGGTCAGTAATATCCTTTAACGGATCATGGTTCAATTACACTGGAATTTCAGCTAATTATGATGAGGGGATGTTTTCTTTGCTCTACTCACAGGAATTTTAACACTTTGACTGTTCAACTGTAGAAAAGAATATCTACAACTGAATGCTATCTAAAAAATGTTTTCAAAGAAGTATGATGTTGTACATCATGGAAGTGATATAGAAAAAGCCTCTTTGGTTTTTGTGAATTTTTAAAAAGTAAACTTGTCTCTTAAAATTAATTGTAGAACATTGATTCTCTGACATTTGTCAAAATACTCTAGGTCCTGAGTGTTTATCGGCATCATTTACTACCATCATCTGTAGCACAGATCTGTATCTCCACTGTCTTTTGCCAGAATTTCCTGACAAATTAGCTAGTGCACAGTCTTTGAAAAAAAAAGTCAGGGTGTAACTTATTTCTCAACGTAAAGCATCATACAGAATGATTCATTACCAACTCTGACATGTAGAATTTTTCAAATTTTTCAATTGAATTGGAATGCATTACAGTAGATGCTGAAAGTCCTGAAGATGAAACAAGGGCCAAGAACTTGCTTTGGTTAGTTGAGTGCCCTCAAGATTAGCTTAAAGAATCATGCCCTTTCTTGTGTTCTCTTTCTGCACTTCCCTTACATTAAACAATCACTTCAGAAGTACACGTATATTAAAAGTCTTAAAAAGGATTTTTATACTAATTCAGGAGAGAGAAAATTGTTTCCTGGTCTTTCACAACACATCTACATATCTGAAACCCCAGTCTCTTCATTGTCTTAGAAAATTAAACATTGCTGTGGAATGATGTGTTTGAGGAACTATAACATTAAATAGAGGAAAACTTTGGGGTCGATTAAAAACTGAGTTGTGATTTTTCAAGGCAGTTACCACCAAATATTTTTAAAGCTCTGTAGGATTCTTGCTTGACCTTGGGATTTACCTTCTTTTTTTTACAGAGTCTCCATTACAACTGTTTAATTTTAGTATGAAGCATTTGGTCACAATGAAAAAGCATATACTTAGACATAAAATTCACTTGCTAATCGTCTCGATTTTTCTGCAGACATATATTTGTAAAAGTAGTGAGTATATACATGAAGGAAATGTTTTCCTGGTTTTGCTTTAAATTCCTGACATACTTCAATATTTCCTGCCCTTTGAAGGGTCATGTTGAGTTAATATTTTGCTTAAAAATTATTACATCCGTATAAGGAACCTACCTACAGATGGGGATGGCTCCATCTGGTGACTTTTGATTTGCTGCTGTTTGTTCAGGAAAATTGCTATAATGCAATTGAAGATAAAGGTAGGAAAAAAAGAACACCACTATTTTAGCTATCCAGTGCACTGGGAGGGAATTGAAAGCATAAATGTACTTTCTATATTGCTCTAAAATACTGGGAATTCCCTGACCAGTATCAAATTCAACAACTCTCCATTTAGCTTCACATTCATTATATTCAACAGTCACTAGTATATTACAATGACTACTAATTCCTTTACACTGCCTCTTTTATAGCATAACAAGAAATTATGGTGATCTGTATTTGAAATCACTTCCTTCCTGATAGTGCATGGCAAAGATTTATTTTCCTTGGATGTAAAATAATATTATGTTATGTAGCATCATTACACCATTAAATACAATGGGGTTTATCACCTAATCCTTCTCAGAAGTATTCTTCAATGACTGAGGACATGAAGCGAATAGAAATTTATTATCTAAAGCCAGGAGGATTGTCTGATACTTTAAAGAAACAAAGGATCTGGAATTCACCCAGAATATTTGACTTAAAAACTTGCTCAATTACCACACTTCAGAGACCAGAAGCTGTTAGAAAAAGCCTGAATTTATACCTCATTACCATAATGCTCCTCATTCTCTTGTCGTCTTGGGGCACAAGGTTTATATTCACAATCTCTACTTCTTGCAGAGGTTGTAAATGCAATTACAGATTCTCAATGACCCTACTCACCCTGTTTATGCCCAGTGACAACTTATAACGTAGGGCAGCAAGGATATGATTTCAGGCCTCTTGATGGTTACAAATATGCTGTATAGGCTTTAGTGAGGCTGGGATGAGTAATTTTTATTTTTACTCTTACTAAAGTAAAAAACTATTATAATTATTTCAGGCACATGAGAAATGAACAGTGTTTAATTTTCTTGATAACACGAAAACCAGTCTGAAAGTGTAAAGTAAAATATTTATTTTACACAATATTTTCCTTCTTTTCTTTTAATTAAACAAAGATTTCAGTATAAAATACCAAGACAAATACCAAGAGAAATATATCCACCATAATTCAGGTATGACATGTACCATGCTTTTAATGAGACATACGAGATTTTCTCATTTAATGAGATTTACTACCAAGTCACAGAATCAAAACATCACAGAACAGTTGAGGTCAGAAGGGACCTCATGAGATTGGCTGCTCCAGTCTACCTTGTCAAAGCAGGATTAGACTAGAGCAGGTTACTTGGGTTTATATCCAGTCAGGTTTTAGATATTTCCACAGATGGAGACTCCACAATCTCTTTTAGTAACCTGTTTCATTGTTTGAGCAACCTTCCAGTACAAAAGATTTTTCTTATGTTTAAATGAAATGTCCTGTGTTTCTGTTTTAGATGATTGTGTCTTGTTATAAGAGTGTGGAAAGCCTTGTTAAAGTTAAGATATCCACTGTGTCCACCAATCCAGTAACGTCATTTTAGCAACCTATCATGATGGCCAAGCATGATTTCTCCTTCTTAAATCCAGTCTAGCTTGGATTTGTCACCTTATTGCTCTTAATGTTTTTGGATATGGTTTTGAGGGTTATTTTTCCAACACCACTCTATGAATTGAGTTCAGGGTGACTAGCTCATACTTTCCTGGATCCTCAATTTTGTCCTTCTTAAAGTCAGGAGGGACATTTTCTTTCTTGCAGTCCTGGGAAGCACCATCCAATTTCCACCACCTTTCAAAGATTGTCATTAGAGTGACATCACACAGCTTTCTCAGGCACTGGTTGGAGCTTACCATTATGTTCCATTGGCTTGTGGTTCCCAGTAGTTCAGGTGCTCCCTTAGATGATACTTCTCTACTAGGAGTGAGTCTTCGTGACCCCAGACTTTCCCACTGTGCTCAGGAGGATTGAATTTCTAAAAGAAACCTTACTAGTAAATTCCAGGAAGAACACCTTGACCTTATCCTTAGTCAGCATCAGACCCATTTAACCGTCCTGAGTTGTGATCGTACTTTTCACCTTGTTCGCTTCTCTCAGCATTCTTCACACCACCATCTGATGGTCACTGCAGCCAAGACTGCACCTGACCTTCACATTCCTAACCAGTTCTTCTATGTTGGCAAATATGGGGTCCAGCAGGTTGCCTGCAGTACAGATTGTATGCAGCCAAGCTGAAATACGGATTTCTGCAGACGGTAAAGGTCTAAAACTCCAGATTCCAGTCTTGACTCTTGAAAGAGAATTTCATTAGATATTTATGGTAAGACCTATTGAAAATAAAGTCAAATTAGACAGGATATAGGTACATACCTTTTCTGGAGATAAATATTCATGGAGATGAAAATGCAGTATGAGCATAGGTCTATAAACTGAAGCATGGACTTAGGAAATGAGATTTAAATGTAATGCATTAATATATAGATAGTTATGACTGTTAGAAATTAATATGTATGTAAAGTGGGTATGTATCTAGAAAAATAAATGCACGTACTCAATGATAAAATCAAATGTGGTGATTTTGGAGTAAGCCAAAACCTTTTTTTGCATCACCTTTAAGTGTATCGTGTTTTAAAATGATGGATGGCGTTGTAAATTAAAGTTGTTCTTTTCTTATGGTAAAAATCTCCCAAATTTGAAGTATGATTTTTTTTAATCTGGCACGCAATCACCAATATTTTTTTCAAATTAACAGACAAACAAAGCCATAAGTTTTTCAGACACTAATAAAATCCACAATGCTTGGTGCTCCTCATGTTGGCTTTGCAGCAGCAATTAATTAACAAATACTATTCCCATAGTTAGTCTGCTGTGTTTGATCTCCATGTAGTAAGATATTTGACAAGATAGGCACTATACTTAACTTGATTTTTTTTTTTTTTTATTTAAAGACATCAATTCTAATGTCAGCTTACTCAAAACACAAGGGTTAGGGAGAGTCTAATATCTGCTAAGTGGAAAAAGACAAAAAGAATATTGGGAAAATGATTGTTTTCAAGCTTCCAGTTAGATATTACAATCAATGGAAGTTTAAAAATAAACGAGAGATTGTGAGAGCTCTGTGTCAGAATATACTAATGCTCCAAATTGGTACTGATTTCACTGGGAAAATTCACAAACCTATTTCATACTCCAGCTATACTAAGTAAACCTCTCCCTTCCCGCAAAAGAAGCATAAATATTCACTGCTGCCAGAGAATATTAGCTAGGAATGGAAGAAAAATATATCCGTATATTTCCTTTGTTTTCGAATTAAAAATTTAATCATGCTCTAGTCCTCAAAAATTAGATGTTCAGATCGTTGATTGGTACAGACTAAGTATTATCAGTTTTCAGAGTAGAACTTTTTGACCAGTATTCAAGATAAATGAAATCAAACACATTTCAAGGAAATAGGTTTCTTCTTTATATTTGAGCTGTGTTGTCTTCAAGAGAAAGATATTTAGAGGTTTTAGAAATGTTGCCATAATATTTTACGGTAGCAGCAAATAAGCTTATTACCTCTCAGTTTACCTTTGATATTAGCACTTGATATGATGGGGAGGACAACAGCTGTTGCAACTCACGTCTTTCTTTGGCAGAATCCACAAAAATAACCAAAAATTTTGAATTCAGAAATGGCCTAAAAAGCCAGCTTATTCACACTGTTTCTGAAGCCTTAGTTAATATTCTTTTCCTTGATTTTATGGATCTCAGAATTTATGGATCTCTATTTCATATGCAGAATTTACTATTTAGAGAAGTAGGATATAGAGGAAGAAGTAGTATTGATTGCTACTCTATGTAATTTCAAAACTTCATATGTAGAATTTTGGAATATTTTCAGTTGCCCTGAGGAAGTTAGGGTGGTTGATTTGTTGGTTTTGATTTTGATTTAAACTCCAGTGTTTGGCGAACAGCTCTTAAGAGTAAAATTTTTCAAACATTTTTCCTGTGAGATATTTGTTTATGTCAGTCTAGATACAAAATACATGAGCTTTCTTTTTTTACGTCACTAAAAGAGTTTTGATTATTGGTGTTTTCACAGATCTGTTTACAGGTACAAAAGTATCATGGGCATAATCAGAATAGAAAGATCAGAGAGGCAATTCAAGACCATCTGATGCGCAATGTCCAAAATATGTAATTCCTACCTTCAAAGTTGCACATTACAATTCTTGTTACCTGATCACCCAGGTTAGGAGACCAATCCCCCTCTGTCCTTGCTCCATAAGACAGACCTGCATTCTATAATTTCTGCAAGACATACCTTAAACCAGATCTGTGATAGGAATACCTTCCATCAAAATGTAGATTAGCAAAAGGGTTGGAATTTATTCAAACTTAAAAGATATGAAGGGAGGTGTTCCCAACAGTATCTTCTCTTTCTGCCCATAACCTCTGAAACTAAGAAAAATTTCTGAAAATGGAGTGGAGTGCACATAGAATTTTATGGTTGAGTCTGAGAAAGCTGATCTTTTAAGTAGTATTGTTCAACAAATCCACAATGTGTTACACAGAACAGCATATTGCCAAGACAGGCTGATTCCTGTTTTCCTAATGGAATGCCCTTACTACATTGATTAAGCCAAACCCAAATGAACTGAAGGCAAGTCTGCCAAACTGTCCATTTGACGTTGTGGTCTTCTACATACTGAACAGGAAGATATCTAAGAGCAACCTAGTCTTTTTGATTTTGAAATGTAAATGGATCTGCAGGTTTGTCAAGCCTTCAACAGTTTTTTGTGGGATCTTAATGCCATAGCTGAGGATATGTCTCACATCTATATGATCTTTCAAATGGGGTATCAAGGTGAATAAAAGCAATTGGAATTGTGGGCATTCTTCACTTGTGAGTTTTGCTTTCTACCTAAATACTCATGAATTTGCTGAGCAACCAGTGTGTCTAAAACTGTTAAGTGGGATTTAGAAAGTTCTTTGCTTGAAACAGTTCTAAATACCAGAAAATGGGGTACAAATTATTCCTACTTATCACCTGTTTTAATCTAGTTTGTTCATCAGGTAGCTGATAATTTGCATAACTCACATTCCTAATTTTGTATTTTTACTCACCAAACTTTCTTCCAGAAAGAGATTAATGTGTATGTAAAGAATTCAGTTTTGAAAGTGTGGGTAGTGTGCTAGTATGACAGGTAATGACGCAATTTGGCAGAACATCAGAAACTAATTGAGCTCAACTCACATCCATGTAGATTTTTTAGCTGAAGCTGTATCTTTAAAAATGAACAATAGAATTACATAAGACAATATGACATGTACAATTCTAATTGGAAACTCTAATTTAAAATATTTAAAGCATGTTTAGAATAATTTGAGAGTCTACAGACATTCTTATCCAATTAATTAAGCTTTTTCAGTGGGTTGTATAATGACTTAGTGTCAAAAATATAAATTATGAAAGTCTCTGCACGCATAAATATTCAAACAACTTTTGAAGACACAGGATTTGGGTTTTTAGATAAAGGATCTCACAACTGCACACTGCTATGTAAAATGAACGTAGAACTTTGTGAGATAGCTTATTGAAATCTGTAAGTACTGTTAAAACACTTTAATTTAGAAAGTAGAGATTAGGTCTGGTCACACAACAAAGGAAGGTTTTAAAACATGATTTAAAAGCATTTCAAAGATCATTAAATGATTTTGATAACACTGATTTTCAAGTATTTATATTAATCTCCAGGGGCACTGTACGGTGTTTCTAGAGCATTGCCACACATGATCTTCTTCTATTACACGAGGACGGCAACTGAGAATCTGTTAAAATGATGTTTTAAGGGATAAATATCTCCCACAAAAGGGAATGCTAAAAAATTATTTGGGGCAGGAACTGAGTGTAAGTCTTCATCAAACCATTGTTTCAGTCATGTCCACTATGATTCACTTACACTATTTTTATTTTTCTTATTCTTTGACGAATAACGTTTCCTGCCCATTCAAACTGTAAATGACAACATGGATATACTTAGCATAATTAGCATATAATATAATACTACAATAAAACCCTGTAGGAAGAAGAGGAAATATTGTATTTGGTTTTATGGGTAGTAAAGCTGTTGTGTAAGAGACTGAATTGATTTTGCTTCAAAGTCACCAGTCATGTCAGTGTTAACACTGAGAGCAGAAACAGCACATCTTGATTTACAGGGCATCATCCTCATCAGTGGTTTACATTCTTTCTCTCATTGTCTTTTTCTTTTTTTTATTCTACTGTGCAAATAGTTTGAAGCAGTAGGATTTCTTGTGAAAAGCAACCATGCTGCCCTAGTAATAATTAAATGGTTTTTGATAGTCTTCTGTATTTCATAATCTTATCAGTTTTTAAACTATGCTATTTCTTTAATTTATTATGTCAAAATGTCTGGATTTCAAGCGCTAACAGGTTTTGGGTTTGAGGGGGATGGGGGGAGGTTTGGTTGGTTTTCTTGTTTTGTTTCTAAGGTTTTTTTAATGTAAATAAATACATTGCTTCCAAAGTAAAGGCATTTTAACAAATCGAACATTATACATTAATCCCTTACCACTATTCTTAACTTACTCTGACTTCATCCTAATAATTACTTGCTGAAAATAATTTTTGAAGATCTATATGGAATAATGGGTACTTCTGTTATAAAATATTATATGTCAAGCTTATAATTAGCTCTGATGTACACAATAATCTTGTCTCACAACCACAAAACATTTTGAAACAGGAAAACTGAAAGTGCCTTTTAATCACAGTTTCTAGATAGAGTCAATTTACAAATTCAATGGCAGTTGTCAGATATTACTAACACTTTTGTACACTTCTTCATAATACCAGACAAGTGCATCATTAATTATGTCTGGGTTGGACATTGCTGATTTTTTTTCCCCACAAAGAAACACATTTTAGCAAATTCAGGATATATAAACACTCGTTAACAGCACAGACAAAAGCATTGCACTTGTTTTAATTAGCTTCTTTTACAATTTTTCAATAACTGTTTATTACTGACTGCTGCTATGAATATCAATACTTCCTTTCACAAACTGTCTCCAGCTAATTTCCATGATTGACTGTGAGGACTTGAATGGCATGGACACTGGAAGTCTGCCTAAAAACACTGACAACTTGAATGATTATCTTGCATCATTCACAGTAACTCTGTCAGGTTGTCTGAGAAAAAATTATAGAAGAAACACAGGTCATTACAGAATGAATACGATGTGTCCAAAATGGTTCCCTTGAAGCAGCTGGAGTTTACTTAGTCAATAATCTGTCATGAAAAAGTAATTCAACATATTTTATTGAAAGGCTGGACAAATCAGGTCTACTGTGCTCCAGTACCTTTTCAGAAACGTCATCTAGCCTCCTCTTTAAAACTGTTTACATTATTACAAATTTAATATAATTATGAAATTCTCAGCTGATTGTCATGAATTGTCTTTTATCTTAAAAGGACATACACCAATATATCAAATATAATATTTTTCAGATTTCTAAAATTTCAACATGTCCTGGATGTAGTAGATGTATTATTTTCTTTTAAAGCTATTTTAAAATTAACAGTAATTTTAATAAGGAACTAATATTCTCAACTCTTTTGTCATCAAAATGTATACAATGGTCACTGTAGCCTATACAGCTCATTTTCTGCTGAATATATAGAGAAATTAACTTGTCGTTGTTTTTTTTAATACTGCCAACACCCATTTCACCACTAAATATGAAAATTTCTGTATAATACTTTTAAAATTTGATTGTATTGAGGAGATTTTTTTTTTTAAATTGATAATGCCATTAAAACTACTTGCTAAATCCAGTGCACCAAGCACAAAGTAACAAGTAAGATTTGGTGAACTGTTATTCTTAGAGGTGTAGTCATTCTGATATGATTACACAATTTTAACTAGAGCATTTTATTGAGATAAGCTCAATCTTATTGTACCTGCTTAAAAACTTGTAGACCAGTACTGCAGTTTAATTGGTTTATAATATGCAAGCACTGGCTTTGCAATGAATCATTTTGTGTTAGAAACCATAAAGTGTGTCCAGTGAAAGATGATTTGTGTCAGCTGAAACCGTAGCCTGAAGCAACTCGGTGGGCTATCACTTTAATCTAGTTATTGCAACCTTGAAGTATGTGTTAGTAAGCTGAGGGTAAAAATGTCAAAATCACAGTTGAGACTGATCACTAGCAGTTTCTGCGAACAACAGAAAACTGTCCCATGTATTCTTTTTTTGAGGCTGGTCAACTGTAATTGAAATCATACTGACTGTTGGATAGTTTAAAAATATAACTTACTTTAAAATTTTCTAGTTATTTCTTGAAAATTATGCTTTTCTTTAGTGAAAACTTCCATAGCTATACAGTTACACACAAAAAAAATTACTGTCCTTCAAAGAACTGAAATTATGAAAGGTATAATTCGCCATTGCCTTCTGTTTATCAAACAAATACCAGAGTACTGTATCTGCAGACCAGTAGAACAGTACGTTATTAATTCTTTAGTACACTAACATTGCATTAAACAGTGCATTTAACGGGATTAAAGAAAAGGTTAGTTTTGTCAATGTTATGATCCAATTAGGATTATTATTAAGGTTCTTTAGAAATTCCTCTGCCCAAATTAAGGTGCAAACAAGACCATATGCCAGTGACAATAATATGGGTTTTACTGATAGTAAATATGAGAGAGAGAGAGAGAGAGAGAGNTGGGTCTGTTGCATCACTGCAGTCCTGTGGGGCAAAGCCTCTCCCGTGGATGTCCCGTGGGCTTGGGGGTTCCACAGCTGGGCCAGTTTGTGTAATCGGAGGGTGGGTGTTTATTGTCTCCCACCAGAGGTTACCGCATGCACCCAAAACCTCCTCCTCCCCCCTCGGATGGGGGGAGTCTGTGTAAACCTGGCTTCTGTGAGATGTGCTCTCCCCCCCACCCCAAATTCAGCTGGAGGCTTTGGTTCATTGTGGCTGCATACCTTTCCCTCAGCCTGAGGTGAACTGAACAATAGCTTTTCTTTAACCTAATCAGCAGTTCGACTTACAGTTCAAATTTCTTCAGGGAGGTTTCTGTGGCTGTTGCTTCTTTAAAACTTTAGATCAATGTTCGAGGCATAAACAATTTCAGTCTCTGACAGTCAAAGATAGTCACTTCTCTGATTGCTAATACCTGCAATAAGCTGTAGCTCCCAGACTATAGTAATAGAATTACAGAATGGTTGAGGTAGTACAGGACCTCTGTAGGTCTTTTGGTTACCCTGCAGAAGTAAGGTCATCTAGAGCTGGTTGCCCAGATCCAGGTCTAGATGGCATTTGCAAATTGCCAAGTATGGAGACTCCAAAGCCTTCCTGGGCAGCCTGGGCCAGTGCTCAGTCACCCTCACAGTAAAACGTGTTTCCATATGTTCAGGAAAAAGCTCCTGTGTTTCAGTCTGTGCCCATTTCCACTTGTCCAGTCGCTGAGCACCACTAAAAAAGCCTGATTCCATCTTCTTTATACCCTCCCTTCAGATATTTGTACACATTGATGAAATCCTCCCTGAGCCTTCAGGCTGAACAGTCCCAGTTCTCTTGGCCCTTCCTCAGAGGAGAGATGGTCCAGTTCCTTCGTCATCTTTGCAGCCTTTCACATGTCCAGGTCTCTCTTCTACTAAGGAGTCCAGAACTGGACATGATACTCCAGGTGTGGTCTCACCAGTGCCGTGTGGAACAGTGGACAACTGAATAGGAGTTGGACTTGATGATACTTCTGGGTTCCTTACAACTCAGGATATTCATGATATTTTATTAATTCCTGAGCCATTCCTGGGAACAGGTATAGCATGGGACTGTCTGCACCACTGCAGATGGGGATGACAAATCCCTGAATAAATGGAGCATACATGAGAATCATTCCTGAATTAATACTTCTTTTGTTCAGAGACATGATGCTATGTATACAGTACAAAACCACATTCATGTGTGGAATCAGAAACTGATTCATACAATGAATACTGTACTGTTTAGAATATATTACTTGCAAAATGCTAAAAATAAGTCAAGTATGGGTTTCCTCCATTTCATTAAATTGGAAATTGTGAAGGACACATCTGCAAGTAGATTAATATAGCTGTTTTCAGTGTTGTCTGTGTTTTCATTCTAGAAAGTTAAAAGAAAATGGACAGTGGACTGTTATTAACCAATGTTGCTAAAGGTTTAAGACCTAAGCCTAATTTATACGTATGTATATTTCTTACATATGAATTTTATTTTAGTCTTCATTGCAGTGCCATTACAGACTTTTAAGGGAAGGGGCTCATTATGGCTTTTAAAATTCATTGTGTCTAACAGCACATGTAAACTGATAACATAATGTGAGAATTTTCACTTTGAAGTGCTACAATAAGATACTGGATTTAATGTGTTTCATGAGCTGAAATAATCCCTTTTCATTCATATTTTAAAGTAATTATGTCGGTCTGTGTAAATATCTATGTTTATTCTTAACATGTTTTTTCTAGACATGCAGTAATTATTCTAGATAAATTGGATATCTGTAGCTATGTTCAAAATTCATAAATACCCACTAAATTAATATATTTCATTACTCTCTTTTTAACAGTACTTGAAGTATTTTTCACATATACAGATTGCATTATTTTCTTGCATATAATTCAAAAGGGACAAAGGTTGCATGTTTGCCTTAAACTGTCAGTATCTTTTTCTCTTTTTGAGATCCTTGTCCTGTGTCTCACTTCCTTCCATGATTGAGGAACACTCTGTTGTGCTTTAAAAAATTATGCTTAACAAATCTGAACTTTTACTGCTAGACAGCATGAAGATGTTGTGGAACCTGGAAAATCTTATATTGCCCTATTGGTACTGCTAGTCACACATTTTCCTAGATTGCATTCCGTCTGGATTGTACTTCTTTAAAAGTATGATGTGGGATCGTGGATCTATTACATTTCCTGGTAACTCCCTGTTAATTGCCATGGGAGTCATTGCACTGCACAGTTCACTGAACTTACTGAATATGGGCATAAACTTCTGAAATAGAACCTGGGAAGCCCAAGCAGCAAATTGTCAACAGCCCAGTGGTTATTCAGGACTTGTTTCGGTGCTGAAAAACCATACACACTACTATATCTTCTTTTCTACCCCTGAACACCGACCCGGATTTCAGACACGGTTGTACAATTTACTTTATTTGTCTCCATAAATAAATGCATTCTTTATTGCATATGCTGTGAGACAGCTTCTCTGAAAGTTGCTGATTGGTACTGAATGCAGCATAGTCAAGAAAAGTGAAAGCATCCTTTATGCATGGTACAAATGGTACTCGGGCCTATGGGCACATAAGGCATCCCGTAAAGTTTGGTATTGTTGCTGTAAAATGTCCTGGCTTGTGGATAATAATGATTAAAGGCAGCAATACTGTAAAATAAAAGTCTTACGTCAAGTTTAACTTGACAATCAGAGCATGCCTGTGTAAGAGAGTGGGCAATCCAGTCATGCTCCTTCTGAAAAAAATAATAACCTCAATTCATATAGCTTTAAACTTGCTTGTATAAAGACTCATAATATACTTTCATATATATATACATTCATAAATTATTGTTTATGTAGTACATGAAGAAGCATCCTCAAGGGCTTTGTATATACTAAAAAAGCAAACTCTAAAGCACATGGTTTGGTATTTAGCACTTGGTATTCTGCTGCTTTTAACATTTGTAAACTTTTTCATCTTGTTGATATGATACTACAAGTTCATGATATTACCCCCTCCTTCAGGCACCAGTTACTCTTCTTTTTAAGTTTCAAAAGTTGATATGAAATTTGATATGTCACCTTCCAGCTGGGGTTCTAAATCTGCTATAACTTTATATAACTTGTAGAAATTATAGCCAAGCTTTAGAAACTATTGTGAGATCAGGTGAAACTAAGAAATGAAGCTCGGGAAGGCTATATGAATGGATGAAAGTAATAAACCCAAGAAAATCCATAGAATCTCTCAATTTGTTTTGGTTTGTTGGGACTTTGCATTAGGATTTGTCTCCATCTTTAGCAAGGTTGTCCTTACGTATTTTTTGCTGTTAAAGTTCCTAAATCTAATGCCTTTTTGGTATCACATAAATGTAACCAGTACAGTCTCAACTGCAGAGTTGCTTTTTTTAATCAATATTTGAGGGATGTCATTACAACACTGGCAATTTATTTCTCTGATTATTCTATAGTTCTATTTTCTCCAGGAGAAAAGAAGGTCAGCTGTTTTCATGTGTCATCCTTTTTCCTACAGACTAAATAAATCTGTATAACCCTCCAGCATTTCCTTTTATGATGATCAGGAGACTATATGAATCTTAATATGTGGACATTTTAGGTCCACATTAGAGGTAGACCTAAACTGGAACTTCAGCTTTAACCTTTGTTCAGTACTCGGATGTTGGGTTAGGTGAGGTTTTTTTATTTTTTATTTAAAAACATATGAGGGGACATTTTGAAGACCAGAAACAGACATGACTGAGAATTAACTTCTCTTTACTATTTTTAACACGTGGGATCTTTGTAGATTTAACATATTTTGATAATGGTCTGGAACTGAACTTCATTTCAGAATTTTAGTTGCAAAATTTGGAAACAGACCAGGTTGCTGGTAGTAGAGTTCAAACCAACCTCATCTCTTCTATATATGCTATTGCAAAAGCTAATGCTACAAAATAATGGTAGAGAATATTTTTTATAGTGCATAAATAAAGGGTAGATAGACAAAAAAAAATGCATATATTTCAGAATTACATTCAATATTGGTTTTTAGCTTGTAGTAAAAGAAGCTGTGGAACAGTAATGGGTAGTAAGACATCAGGGAAATACATCCTTACCTTAACATGGCCAAGATTATATGAAGGTCACCCACAAATGGAAAAATAATACATTAATGAACTGTGGTAGAAACTGACCACAGTTTTATTAACTGTAGCAAAAAAAAATAAGTAATTTATCATCTCCCTGAGATTCTAGTAACTAATTTCTGTGATTTGAGTTCATCTTAGTGCCACCTTAGCCCAGTCTTTTTCAACACCACATCTACTGCCATGAAATCTCATCATGCCAGCAACTGCTTAACTGGGAATTTTCAGTTCCAGCTAAAAATGAGATAAGCATCTCTAACATGGGCATTTCTTCTTCTTAAATAGGTGTCACTGTTAATTCTGCAAGTAGAGTGTAAACAGCTTCATTTTCCCACTTGAATTGTGGCACTAGAAGCAATCAATACTGGCATTTAACCACTGCACATAGAGGCTATGAAATAAAATAGTCAAATCCTCCTTTAAAGAAGTGTGACAGTTTTGCATTCACATCTCTGAAGGAGATCACTAAATATTGTTGTTAACAAGACTGCAAAATATTAGACTGAGGATGAAATGCAGTGTTGGCAAGTTCTTTTACATCGAGTTCTACATGATGATTATACTTCAAGTCTCACCTACGCTTCTTCACGTTTGGAATTGAGGACTTTCATCCAGTGTGGGGAATGACTTTACAATAGGGATAGTTCCAGCACAGAAAGGTCAAAAAGTAATTATGAATTTCAAAATTCTAATTTTTCAAGTTTTAAAACTGATCATCAAAAGCATAATAATTTTTGTTTGGAATTTTGCCTTATTAAGAACTTGATTACTTTCACAATAGTTTCAGTAGTATTTTTCATACTTCAATAACAGAAAGAAGTCCATATTAGCATAGCCCCTCTTCAAATGCAGAGATCTCCTTACCTTCAAACTTCAGAAAGGGTTACTATTGAAGAAAAGAAAAGAAAAGAAAAGAAAAGAAAAGAAAAGAAAAGAAAAGAAAAGAAAAGAAAAGAAAAGAAAAGAAAAGAAAAGAAAAGAAAAGAAAAGAAAAGAAAAGAAAAGAAAAGAAAAGAAAAGAAAAGAAAAGAGAACAACATGAAGGAGTATCAGCTGCAAAATATTCATATATGTCTTCTGCAGAGAGTTTTATTTATGCTGCCTAATATGATGTAATTTCAAAAGGGAGAAAGAATTTGTATCTGAAGCAGAGAAATCACCAGTTTATGTAAGCAGGGTGTTGCCTAAATTTTCCATTGTACCTTGTCCACATTTATTAATAACTAATCTCCCAAAGTAATTTGTGAATCCCTGAGGATATTCTTGTTGGTACTGCTGTCTATTGACCGTATTTTTTTTTTTTAATTTCACAACTGTGAAACTGTGTCCATAACAGAAATGGATCAAGGAATGCTTATTCTGTGAGAAGTGATTTGGAGAATAGTGATAAATTCAGTGTAATTATTATTTTTTATGTATGTAGCATAGAATAGAGAGAATGTTGTTAATATTCATACTATTGAACAGATGGGGTAGAATAAAATATTTAAGTGTTCATCCTTTGTGGCATAGTTAAAATGTTAAAACTAAGTAATTGAATCATGAGAACATTCAGAGTCATTGCATGTGTGTTAATTATCATCTTAGGACAATTACCTTCTTGTTCACTACTTTCACCTATCTTTTGTAGATTTCTAACTTACATGTTGGAGCATAAATTACAGCTATTTTTATATAAATGTATATATTCATTAGTTTCCCTAAAGTATACAGAAATTAAAAAAAAAAAAAAATCACTATGCTGAGAGAAGTGTTTACAATTGAGTTTAGATGATAACTGTGGCAGCCTGAATCAAATATATTTGGAAGGTTCCACTCCTTCTCTTCTTATCTGTAGCAAGGCAGATACAATCCCAAAAGTTTGTCCAAAGCTCAGCATCTGAGTCTTCCCTTCAAAGCCAAGTAGAAGCCCACTATGCCATGTAGGGAGCATTAGAGCGCCCATATCAGTGGTTGGATATAAAGTACACTTTGAGACTTGGTGATGTGAAGAATGAGTTTCAAAAGTTCCACATGGTTTGAGATTTACATTTGGAAGAGTGCCAACAGTTGCTATGCAGAAGCTAAAAGCCCCAAAATATCTCAAATATTTATCTGAATGAGTATCAGTCAAAGGCAGAACAAGAGTGTTTACAAGTGTAGATTGCATTCAGCCAAATTACATTGCAAATTAGTGTTTTGAAGCTATTGGCCTAAAAATAAAATAACTTAATATGTTGAAATCGTTTATGCTAAGGAAAAATATATCTATGCCAGCAGCTTGTAAATGAAGATACAGCCTGTTCCAGCCCAGTGCATTCTGAAGTGACCAAGATATTAAACTCACAAACAAGGTTGTCAGACAACAAATCAAGCTGCAAATTAACCTTCTAATCTTATAATCTGGGTACAGATGCCATAGTACAACTGACAATTGATTTGCTGTTTGCTGTCCAGCACAAAATACCATATACTCTTTTTGATGAGTGTCAATGAGCTCATTAAGTATGTAGCAACCAATGTCTTCCCTACTTCATTACAATAGTTCTAAATTTCTGGGGTCATTATCTATATGAACAAACCCACTACTAGCAACGTGCAAAGCAGAATTTGTATGTGACTCTTCTGCAATTATTCACTTGCAAGAAATGTCTATTCTTTTTCAGCAGATATACAAAGTAGGTCTTTTTGAGGTCATTTAATGTGCTAGCTTTCATGACTGTTATAAAAGTAAATATTTTCAGGTAACTACTTTGGACTTTAAAGACAGTGGTTTATCAGAGTTGTGTGTTTACTTGTAGCATTTACCCCTTGTAGTTACCCACAATTTTCTATCCAGTAACTCTGATATGATTTACATGGAGTTTTCACAGAGTACGTATGACTTTTCACTTGTTATAGACTGATCATGACACTTCTTGCTTAGAAGATTCAGAACATCTATTTGTGTTGTTTGGAGCTTTGAAACAGAGAAGGGAAGAAAAAAATATGGAAGGAAAACTTTGGCTGTTATAGTGACTGATATAGAAGAATAGCACTAAAAAACCGTAACAACTCTTCAGTTGATGAAAATAATGTTGTGGAATGTTTGTGCTACCTGACTTGGAAAAAGGCTGGGGAAGACTGTGGTAAACCTGTATCCTACTCACAAAAAGAAGAATCTCAGTTGGTGACAGTATAAACTTAGGAAAGCGTTCTGGTTTCAGTACTGTATGGGAACAACACTGGATAATTGACTCTAGGGAGACTGGGTAGAAACCTGTGAAAATTCAGTCTCTCACTAAACTTCTTCCTCGGTGAATTATCCTTGAATTTTTACTGAATTTTACTAATGGGAAAATTGTCAACAGAGGAGTGTTAATCAAAACCTGATTAGAAAAAAAGGTGAAATTGAGTCACAGTTGAAGTGTATGCTTTATCAAACAAAAATGAAAAGACATTAAAAATAGAAGACAATTAAAAAATGTTGCCAGGATAAATTGCTTTAAAAACTGTGAATTGTTTTATTTGCAGATGTTCTAGAAATAAATAACAGGCACCTTGTAGCTAGTTTCAGCTTCAAACTATGCTTGTTTGGGTTTGGGGGCTTGTTCTGTATAGTTTGTATTTAGGGAAAAGCTATAAAACTTTAAAGACAGTGGTTTATGAAAATTGATGTAATTGACAAAATTTTAGCTACTATGGCATAAACACTATCATTATAGTAATGGATTGCAGAACCAACTGTCAGAGTAAGAAGATTTGAGAGGAATTTTATGGTGTCAAATATAGGGTAGTAGTAGGGAAAAATATTCTCCGACACAACATAAATATTTACCTATTCTTTTTGCACCACTTTTTCATTATAAGTATGTTTAAATATTTAATTCCAATGAAAAATAATAAAACGTACTGTATCTTCTTTAAAATACAAGTGTTTCTTTGTTTCTAATTTTCTATCAATACTCATGAAGAAAAAATATACTCCATTGTTTTTTGTAATTACCTTCATTCCTACTCTGTTATACAGACCTTACCACAGGAAAATACCTGTTAGTTTTAAAATAATTAGATTGTGAATGAATGTATGGCTTGTTTGGTGGAGAGTTTTATAAGAATTTTATCAAGAGAAAGAGAACAGAAAAACAATTTCTAGAAAACTGAACATTTGATATTTCATGCATCCTTCATACAGATATATTTTCAGAAAACTTGGGAGAAAAGCTTCCAAGGTCTAGGATATAATATAAATCATAGAATCATAGAATTGTTAACGTTGGAAAAGATCTTTAGGGATCATCAAATCCAATCATTGACCCATCAGTATGAAGTCCACCACTAAATCATATCCCCAAGTGCCACATCTCCATGTCTTTTAATTAGCTCCAGGGATGGTGATTCCACTGCTTCCCTTGACAAGTATTCCTATGCAGGAGCACCCTTTCAGTGAGGACATTTTTCCTAATGTTCAATCTAAACCTGTTTGGATGCTACGTAAGGCCCTTTTCTCTTGTCCTATCACTTTTTAACTGATAAAAGAGATTAACTCCCACCTCACTACACCCTCCTTTCAGGTCGTTGTAGAGGCCAATAAGGTCTCCCCTGAGCCTCCTTTTTTCCAGTCTAAACAACCGCATCTCCCTCAGCCACTCCTCATAAGGCTTGTGCTCCAGACCCTTCGCCAGCTCCTTGCCCTTCTCTGGACTCACTCCAGCCCCTCAGGGTCTCTCTTGCGCTGAGGGACCCAAACTGGACACTGCACTCAAGGTGCAGTGGGAGATAAGAAACCGTATGGGGAATACAAAAAGCAGATAATTGGTATCTAGTGGAGTTATAGAATGAAGATCATGACATTGAAATTTAAAAGAATAAGCAGTGTTAGGGCACAGTGAGTGGCAGAAAAGGAGTCGTGCTTATATGTGTAACCTTAATGTGATCCCCTGCTGCTTCAATTAACTCTAAACAAGAGACCATGGAACAAGGAAATTCATATTTGCCCTTGAAATTTACAGCTCAGGCATATCTCTACCTAATTTCACCAGTGTTAACAATGATGTTGGGTTAGGATTCATTTTTAATACGCTGAATAATAGGTATATAAATGGTAAAAACTCATGAAAACAGAAAAAAGTTTTAAACTGCTAAGAATAGCAACTTGATTCTGAAGTATGTTAGTAGTAGGTTTTGTTTGCAGAGTGGTGGATAAAGAGTGTTTTATCAGAGCTTGTGCGAAGTCTAGAGTTCCTTGTGAATATATGTTCACAGGAAACATTCTCTCTACATTCACCCTCCCCTCAACAGGATTCTGAGGATTTCCTTTTGATAGTAATACGGAAAACTCAGTGAGCTCCTACCACCCTGCAGTTCTTTCCACAGCTCACTTGCTACTCTGATCTATTGTATTTCAGGACAGTACATTGTTTAAAAAGTCATTTTCATTTTTTAAAGTATTTTTCTCTTCCATCTTACAACACTAGAAGTACAATGAAAGCAATTGTTCATTGTTTTGAACTCTGAGTCTCAGTCATTAATTTTAGTCATGGTTCTGCAAGATGCTCTGCATGAGCACAGGCATTTTGCCTGCATACAGACTTTATATGATCTTGGACATAAAGAAAGTAATATTTTCTGTATTATTTTGTCTCTTATTCCTGTGGAGACTTAATTGAAGCCAGTCAGCCCAGATTCTATTTTTAAATACATATATTTAACAAAGCATCATATCAAAACAATTTGCTATCTTTCTTTCTTCTAACAATATAAAAGCACAACCATAATTAAGAAGCTGTGGGATCATATAATGCTTTTTCTTTTCTTTTTTTTAAAGAATAATCAAATTATTAAGTCAACTCCCACAGCTGAAAATTGTGGCATAGTTTTAGTAAGTAAATCTATCTAAAGCAATAAAAATAAAATGTGATAAGTAAAGAATCTTCTGTATTCAAGGGGAGTAATGGGTGTTTAATTGTATGTGGTGCTTGGTGTCAGTGGTGAAAATCATGATGATACTTGGACATTTTCAGTAAACCAGAACTTCTCTGAATAGCATGACATTCCCTTGACATGAAGGCATCCTCCAGTTACTAAATATTCAGCATAAGTAAAAAAAAAAAAAGTTTTGTTTGATGAGTAGGAGTGCTTAGTATTTATGGAGCACTTCCTGTGTTCACAATGAAAGATTAGAGGTCAGAAAGCATGTCTTAAGAGGACATGAAAGAAAATCTTTCTTCAGATAAGAGAAGATGAAAGGGTTGCAAAAAATAGTTTTCTGATAAATAAAGAGTTTCTACAAAGAAGGTTGTAATTTTTTATTTATATTGGGGATGAGATGAGAAATAGTGGCATAGAATTGAAATATGATTTTATCTATGTAATGGGAAAAATGGTTTTTGGGGACTAATAAGGTCTGGAATAGTTTAGAAGCTCCCCTAT
>VXAZ01000243.1:356887-380390 GCA_013399875.1 Gymnorhina tibicen
TTAGAAGCTCCCCTATGGGATCTTCATATGAAAGTTCAGCTAAATATTCCTCTGAAATATTTTTAATTAAATATTTTTAATTAAAAATAAATTTTAATTTTACAAATTAATTTAAAAAGTTTAAATTAAATTTAGGCAAATTGTGTTGCAATGAAAAAAAATCAGGGTATGCTGAAACAAATACAAACTTAAGTTGTCTTACTTTAGAAACTTCTCAGTATCAGTGAAAAATAAATAAGAGATGGATAAAACAAGGAATAGGCAAAATGCAATTAACCTCCTTTGGCCACAGAAAAGGTGGCATCTACAGGACTATTCCATATTCCTTCTCTATTTACAATTTTTCCAATTCACAGTCATACCTGATGTCCTGACCTGGGTGTAAACATAGTTCTCAGTTCTCTGTTAAGGAAGGCACCTTCCTCTATCCAGTGACACCATTTGATTGAGAGGGACTGCATCCTGCAGGCTTTGAAAGTGTGCATTTGATCTGACTAGAAAAGTGGTTGAGAAGCACTGGTTTAAGAGCAGTAACTCAAAAGATAAATAAGATCCAAGAAAATTCACATTTTTCATAAAGAAGCAATGCAACAGAGCTAGAAAAGAGTGAGTGTTGGCCTCTTTTACGTTTGATGTTTTATTAGAAACTTTACAGCAAAAACTCAATTATCCTTAAAGAAAGGTAGAGTATTTTAAATTTACAATGCCATAAATTCTAGGACCAAATGTAAAATATGGAAAAAATCTTCCTGCAATAATACTATATTAATTTCTATAATCAGGATTTTTTTTTAATGGACTGGAGTGTCCATTTGATGGAATTATAGCTATAAAAGTTTCTTGAAAACTCCTTGAAAGCAAAATTAGTAGTCTACAGTACTTGGGGATTGGAGCTAGATGATCTTTAAGGTCCCTTCCAGCCCAAACCATTCTATGCTTCCAGTAAGTAAACACTGAAAACTATTTGCAATATTTATGTTCCTTATCTATTAAAATAGATGTTAACAATAAAATTGGAATACTCTTTTCAATAACAATTTTTAAAAGTTTGACCTTCAGATCAGAATTACAGATTTCCTTCTATCATGATCCTCTTTATCTTTTCATTACTGCTTGCAATACTGAGCAGTGTATAAAAGGAATTGTGATTGATTTTTGTAGCCTGGGCATAATCAGGAAAGTGCCTTCTGCTCTCAAACTCTGTGTGCTTCTCTTATGTTTGCATTTTGTTTTCAAGACTTGGTTTGAATAAAGTGTTCATTCCCATCCAGACCATTCTTTTTCTTATTTTTGTTGCTTTTTCGTTACCCATATTTGTACTTGTAATTGAATTTTTGGTTGCATTAATACTTGTGATGTACTAGCAGTCTTATTCTGACAGCAACAGTCTAGAAATAACAGTGTACAAAATTGTTTCCTCAATGCAAAGAAGTTATTTTAGTCCAGTGCTCTTATTACTAACGTACAAAAACTAATAGTCGAAAAGTATTGCATGTAGGCCAGAGAAAATATCCAAGGAGTTTTCAAAAGTTAAGATGCCTTCTAGAAACATAATCTTTAAGACTTATTTTATTCCTATTTCTTTTTTTTTAAGCTCACTGCACACTTTGCACTCCCAGGCGAGGTAAACCTGATATCTTTTTGCTTAGAACTTGTGTTTGTTTTAGATTGTCTTTTCTGGAGCAGGGTGAAACGAAATAAATTTCAAATATATACAAGACCATATATATTCTAGGATTGTAAGGTGCATTTCCCATGAAACTCAAAGAAAGTATAAACATCTATACCGTTATACATTTTCACTAAAAAAAATTACTTTTTTTGAACAAACTGTGTAAAAATTTCCATGGCAGGTTTACATTAAAGGTATTCGTGAACTAATAACTTCTCACATACTATTAGTTATGACAAAGTTTCTTGAGTCTAGCCTAGAGATGGTCAAAGCTCTGTTTTCTGGAGGGAAAGGAAAAGGAGGAAGGTCTGTTCTCAGAGCTATCAACCTTCTCTTCTCTTTGTCCTCCATCCTTTGTATTTCTCAGTAGGAATATATATTTCAAGATAAAAGGAGATTTTTCTCCTATTCCATACTGAATTTCAAAGGCAGGCCTTATACACTTTAATGGCTTCTGATTCCCAAGCTGCATGAATACCTAGTAGGTATTTTCCTCAAAAAAAGGAATTGGTGAGATAGAGCATATATTTCTAACTCAGTTCCTCTTTTTCTAATGAATGAAAATTCCATGACTCTTCCTAGCATTGGACTTTTCATTCAGCACTTTTAATCAGATTCACATTCTGTAATTTATGGCAGAATATTGACCAAGAAATGGTTATATGCCTTTAAAAATGATTTTCAATTGTTTCAACTAAGTGAATGAGAAGGGCCTCAGCCTCTGTAGCATGTCAAACTTACATAGATTCTGCTTAGCTTAATGGTTGATAATAAATGTCTTTATAACATCATTTAAGTAAAGCAACTTACTAAACAAAACTTAAATCGGACTTCAACATCATTCCGATTCAGACTGTGAGGAGTGGCTGCACCACTTTTTTTTCTCAGATAAAGTATCTTGCATTTCAATTTCACCACTATCAAAAAGTGTTTTCTTACTTGATTTTTTATTTTATTGGTGTGCATATACAAAAAAAAAACAGTTCTGGCAAAATGGCAGTCACTATTTCACTTAGTGTCTTATTAATATAGTGCTTTCTGCAATTCGTCATATATTTGAATAATTAAAATCTAGTATAATGTGTGAATAGTTAATTTGAGAAATTTTTAATATCTTATGGACAGTGCCATTACTTCTGTACTATGATAGATTCCCTACTTTTGCTATCTTTTCCTTGCAGTTTATCATATGACCACAAATCTTTTGCTGGGGGAACAAAAATTATAGCTCAGAAAGAAGAAAAATAAGGTGCTGTGACCTGAAGCACCATAATTAGAAAGCATGCTTCTTTACTGAAGGTGTTATTAAAAGGGGAAAAAAAATGCTTTTCATAAACTGTGGTAATAATCTCTAATTGATGAAAGGCTATTTAACTTTCAGTAACAAAGGTATACTTTATGAATATGAAAACAAAGTAACCATATCTGTATTCTGTTTCTGGTTATATGTTTGTCAAGGTCCCGAAGTCCTTACACAAAAAATCTTTTTGAAGGCTTTGAATCTACTTTGAAAACGTGTTCTTGTTTTCAACACTATTTCTAAAAATCTGTTTGTGCTTCTCCAAAATCTTCTGCTATCCACATTTCAAAATCCCTAGAAATGACCCTTTCAGAAGGCCGTTGCCTTTCCAAGTTCACTGTTCTGTTCAGTTGGCAGTAGCTAAAATACCTGCCTTAGAGTGCATGTTTGTCTTCAGAAAGAAATTATCCTAACAATATATAGCGAAAGTATGCAAATAATTATTTATTAGGTGATCCAGTAGTCAGACTAGTTTGTTTGACTACATTTGTTGTTTCTACTTCTTTTCCACCTATGCCTACCTAGGAACAAGGAGGTAGAACATGAGTGTTACATCACAGGTAAATCTTAATGAGAATATCAGTTGTTACTGTTGACTTTATCAAATAATGGGGCAATCATTATTGTCCAGTACGTTTTTCTTCCACTGTAATGTTTGTTTGCTTGACTCTTTTGTGGACATTTCCAGCCACATTCAACCTGCAGACGTGCTCAATGTTTTAATTATTAGTTTTCATTTGTCTGGTACTTTTTACTATAATAGGACACGTAAGTGGCACTTTTTTAATTACTCACTTTCTAAGACACAGTCATGTAGTAGCTTTCCACAATAAATACCGGTTTTATTCCTAGCTGAATAAAATCCCAATTTTTTTCTGCCGTGGGTGGACAGGCATGGGTAGATAGGGAGACAACAGAGGAGAAGTAAACTTCCTCTCCCATATGCAAGTAAACGGTCATTTTTAATTCAGTATCTATCTGTATGTATCTATTCAACTCTTCAACTTTTTGTCTGTGGGAAATCAGAAGTAAAAAGAGAAACCCTGTATATTAACACAACATCAAAGCTGGAGTTAATTTTCACTGTTTTTGCCAACAACTTCACAGTAATAATAGTTGCAGTTAAACAATTCACCAGAGCCTGGTTCCATTTCCAGCGCTGCCAATGGACTTTGCACAATGAATTTTGCAGGACTTTATCTGAATTATTCCATCTATAACACCCGATAATGATGTTCTTTTTTGTACAAAGTAGGAATTGCATAAATTCCTGAACATTATTATTTTTAAAATATCATTATGCTTTATATGGATTTAAAACTGAAGTTCAAATATTAATTTCTTCAGTAAATGCAAAATTTCTTCTTATCACTCAGAAACCACACATTCATAAATGTCAATTTTGTGGAATCACATTTCTGATCATTATCACTTTTAATGCATATGTTAAATTATCTATCATGTAGAACAAGAATAATTCAATTCATCTCAAGATTACTTTATAGCACTCAATGTTCTCCAGGAGTACTGTTGGAATTTTTATTGCTTTCATTTTCAAGTGTTAGGGTTTTTTTGTTGTTTTTTTTCAGATAACATGCATATTTAACATTTACTGACATGTCACCTGAAGAAATAATTTGAATTCATTTCTTGTAGAAATCGGTATAAAACTTTGACACTTGACTTTAGGTTGGAATGCACTTTGGTAGTTTCTGATGAGCAAATTGTAATAGCACAAAATTAAAGGTGAGCAAATAAGTTATTTTACACTAAGCTGCTCTTGTGATGTCTGAACTTTCTCATTTTAACTGCTTTGAACAAAGTAAGTATTTTCTGTTCTTCTCTTTAAAAAAGTTATGTTAGTTTTCCTTTGAGTAGTACAGTGTTCTTCTCTTGAAGCAGAGGTTAAGATACCTGCCTCGTGGGGGTTTTGTATCCTGTTACATGAAGCATTTCAAGTAAATTCTGCCCTTTCTCACTGAAGGAGATAAACCCTAAACTCTTTCCCCTTTTTCAAAATTCTTCCCTGACAAAGAATCTCTTCCACTTGAGTGGCCAATGATTGTACTACACACTGGATAGAAACAAGAACTCCACTAGCCAGGAAGCACTAAGTAAAAGTAAACCAAATATAGGAAGGACAACTTTAAAGTATCAGGCAGAAAGAGAATGGGGTTGAAGCTGTTCTTGTCCATCTTAACTAAGTCTTTTTGCAGATGTGCTTCGAGGTTATCCTTGCTAATACAGAATACAGCAATAAAATGTTCTTATGGATAGTATGTGGCCGTATGTATGTCATGCACAGAAACCACAGGTGAGGCATAAGATCTGAATTTAGTTTTAATGGAATTGCTACCAAAGCAATAACTCAAACATTGTTCAGGAATCCTGGAAGTCAAGAGCTGATTATATTTTCTAACAAACACTTGCTAAAAGAAAAATCTTACAGGAGGAATTGACACGGAAATAATAATTTTTTTTTTAACTGCCACAACTATGCATTGTTTTTTTGTCTAGGAAGAAGTTTTTTATTCATCTCTAGTGACTTCCTTGAGAACCTTCATTCATACATTAAGATTTTCCAGGTAGCTGAGTCAGGTTTAATATTTTTTTGTCATTGTTGTTAGCTGACCTTACTTTTTCACACAGCTGATTCTTTATCATCAGCTGTGTCACCTACCTCATCATGTACTTCCTGGCTGATAAACTACTCGTCTTTGATGCAAGACATGTATCTTATTACTTAAATAGCTAGAATTATTGCAATCTAATTATTTTATACAAATAAAATATTATGGTTATACAATCTAATTATTTTGGTGGCAAATAGCACTTGTGTTGGTGTGCCCAGGCCTGTACATGTGGTTTGTATTCAGCTCCTGTAAGCCATTCTGTGTGACTTTGCTTTTGGTTATTTATGCTGCTCTGGTTCTGTGGCTCCAGAACATGAAATGATCCCTCTTCAGAAAAGTGCAACTCGGAATACTCATGTTTTAAACCACTTCACTTTGCTGTCTATGAAGATGTCCTGAACTCTTCCTTTCAGGTTGTCAACAACAAACTCATATATTGCTCTTCTAAAGCTTCTCTCTTCTATGATCATGATGAAATGTCTTATCTACCCCTAGAATCTGGCTTTCAGGGAGACTGTTTTTAAAGCTTGCTTTGCTGTCATGAGAGCTAATTTAGAGCCATTCACAAAAAACTGAAGAGTATCTCCCTTAAGAAGTTGTTCTTGATTTTTTTTCTGTTTTCTCATTCATTTCTTTTTGTGTGTCAAATATTCCAAACCGCAGCTGCATGGTAACAGTTGCTTCCAGTAACTTTGTGTTTTCTACACCTTATTGTCACTTATGATTTTCTAGTGACACTTTTAGTAACATAATTGCCTTGTCCAAGAGCAGAGTAGAGAACTGTCAATAAAGTCAGACAAATCTTAGCAATACCTATATGCTGTCTGGCATGCAGACAAACTTACCCTTTGACATTGTGATAACAAGCTGGTTTGACAAAATTACATATAAGGTATCTATTTCCATTACATGGTAGTCATCCAAATTGCATTTTTGAATACAGGAAGTTATTTATTAGTTAAATTATGGACAACATCCATTATTAAATATTGATTTATATATTTTTTGGAGTGTCTGATTACTACAGCTAGTAAATTGTGGATTTTATTTAGGATTGGCTTACAGCTATTGACAGATGATTTCTCTATGTTCTTTTCAACATATGTACACAGAAAAGGTGATGGTGCAGGAGATTTATAAAATGTTATAGCAGCTCATTTCTTTTAGAACTCTGTTTTATTGCTCTATTAAAGATGCATTAACAGATGAAGACATTGCAAAATCCAAAATCAGAAATGAATAAACAACAACATCCAGTGGAATCAGCATTTTATTTGCCTATCCAAAGCTATCTTCTGCCCATTCATTTATATGTGTGAGCAGATCCATAATATGTTATACTTAGATCTGACCATATAGTAGAAAAATATTGTGTATTAAGGAATTCAAACAACAACAAAAAAAGTTGTTGTATTTTGTTTGTACTGCTCTTTCTGTGGAATCTGGGTGGATACAGAGGATTGGAAAGTACAGTATGGAAATTAGTCTTCAGCTCTACTGATGACTTGGCTTTATTCCATGTGATTCATTTGCGGGCAGAGGTCGCACTCTGCATTCACACTCATGCACGACTGATCTTACTGTGGAAGTAGATAGTTCGGGACCATAACCTATGCCATGAGAATGAATGGGGTTGGTGGCAGTGAAATCAAGTTAATAGATTGCTCACATTTAACCTCTCTTATTTAATGGCCAGGTAGTCTAGCTGCTTTCTTAGATGGTACTTTCATGCCACAGATCTTAACATAATAGCTTGTTTTTCACAAAAGCACAATGTGTTTGCCCAAACATATTTTCCAGAGGAGTATCCAGTATCTAGTCTTGCTTTGAGTACAAGAAGAGGCAGAGAATCTAATTTTTCAGTACTTTGATCCGATGGTCAACTATTTTTATTTTGAAGTTCATGCTTTACGTTTAACTTCCAACTGTCTGTAGCTAGATGTCTTGGTTAGAGTTATTTCTGTTCAAGCCTTTAAAGCTCTAGTATTATAAGCACAGAGCCAGATAATCACAGTTCTGTTGTCTCTTAAGCCAGCTGTTATCTTTGAATTTCCTTCAATATCTCTGAATTTCCTGCAAAGAACTGGATTAGTGGCCAGCAGCATACAGTAACACATCAGCAGTTCCTGGGGTTTCATGTTCATACAGTAGCCCATCAGCAGTTCATGTGGGCTTCTGTCTGACATGAAGACTCCAACCTGGTGTCTCCAGAAGACATCACTTCTGCATTCTTCCTCCTCTTCCAATGAAGTCAGAATGGGACAGCAGTCAGATCCCAACCTAAAAATTATTTCCCCAAGAGCATGTGGAAGTGTACGACTGGTGCTGACTCTTGAAGAAAACATTTTGTTTCTGATCACACTAGTATTGTGGGCAGTGGTATCAGTGCTTCCTGTGAAGGGTTCTCTAAGTAATTGAGACTATTACCAGAGCTTCTGGTAATCGCTTCTTTCCAAGAAGATGATTTTACCTTAAGTATGCTAAAATCCTCTTCGACATACAAGCAGTGTTTATTTGTTTACGACAGAAAACAACTGTATTTGTGAGTTTTAATATATGAATAAGTTAGCTCTTTAATATTTCCTTTCTCTCATTCTAAGGCACGTTTTTCTATCCTCAATTGCTTTTGTGAGTTTTTTCTATTTAACTAGATATAAGATACTAATATTGCTGTGCATACAGTATTGTTGTTTTAGTGTCACAAATTTTATGCACTGATTAAGTCTAAGCATATCCTTTTTAATATATGTTTTTAAAAATGCACCTTTTTGCCACAATGTTATGTATGCTGATTTGCCTTAGACTGAATCAGAAAATCACTGCTTTCCAGGGCATGGGCACTTATACTTAATATGCATTCTGTATATTCTTTGCTAATCATTTCTTGTTCATTGTTTATTTTAATCATTCATTACTTCTTTTCTAGTCTGCTTCAAACATTGTATTTTATAACAAGTTATTGATGAAAAATGCAGATAGCATTGCCTAGTTCTGGTAATTTAATTATGATTTAATCCCACAGAAGCTGGTTAAAGATATTGATCTTGATGATGACAACTCTGATTTGACATCTGTCAGTTCGGAATTCAGTCCATGCTTATACTGCTCAGTGTTGGTTTGTTTTCATGATTAATATTATTATGTGCTATCCCAACAAAGAGCTGTTGTATGAAGCTGGCTTCATCAAAAAGATCTGGGATTAAAAAAAATAAAAATCCCTTTATAATACAATTATCTAAGTAGAGATTATCTATAGAAAACCTTCTATGGGCCATGCCAGGACTTTGTATAATGCCAATACCATTTATAAAATACAACTTAGAGAATCATGAGACTGGATGTAATTCATCATCTTTTAATTGTGTCTTCATCTGTATTGCTTTTTAAAAAATCAACATGGCTTTAAAGAAAGGAAATAGAAATCAGATGTTGGAGGTTCATTTGATGTGCTTACTGGTGTTTTTCTTGTTTCTGCGCTATGAAGTGTACCACTGATTTTTCCAAAACATAAATTCAGAGAAGGTGAAATGCAATGTTTTCCCCATAAAAATAGGTACAAAACAAAATTGAAGTCCACATTCATAATTTTGCCAGAAATGCTTACACACTCATCCATTCAGTGCAGAAGTTTTATCTTCTGAGCTAGCTCACAAACAAAATGCAACTTCTTTGTGGAGAGCTTGAAGAGATTGCTTAATAATCAATATTCAGTTATAAGCACAACTTACAAGAATTTGGCTAATGATCTCAGCTAATGAGAAAATTGTGATCTGCTTGTGTATATTGTGAAAGTAGAAAAATTGGCTCAATTTGCTCAGTAAATTATTCATTGGAAGTTACTCATTCATTACTAACAAAAATGCTGTCTTCAAATGTTTCATCTATCTGGTGTTTCACGTGAAAAGAAAACTGATTTTACAATCTGTCATTCCTACAGCTGTTCTAGAGAAATAAAGAAATCTTTATTCTCGTAGCAAAAGGAAGCCTCTATTCTTCCATCTCAGAAATAATTAAAAAAAAAAATTCCAGATATAATATACCTCAGGTTTTTTTAGGGGAAAAGTCCAGTGAAGAATCTGTTGATACAAGACTAGAAGCCAGGAAAGTGTTTGGTACCTCACAGAAAATACTGATATGTGGTGTCTCTTCCCAGTATTTTAACTTGTTTGTTCTCATTTAATAACGCTTTGAATACGTAGTTAGCTCTAGGGAAAAGATTTTGGAGTGCTAAACATAGCTGCTTTACTGTGTGAATTTGAACAACAGTAGAAGAAAGGTAGCAGGGTTAGCGGATAAACGACTGTCACTCCCGTGACAGCCAGTTGAACGCTTGGAGCACCATGATGGAAAGGATGATTTGACTTGCATCAGAAGAGAACTTCTGTGATTGTGAAGCCTGGAACTTCTCCAAAGGGATCAAATATGACTGGGAAAGTAGTTGACAGGAGCTGATCCACATTATGTATGCTGCAGTTTCCTGGTGATTTACTAAGCCGAGAAAAAAAGTAGGCGAATAGAATAAAACAGGGAAAATAAACTCATACTTGGAGCAGTTTACACATCTAGTGTGGAGATGGAACTCTTACGGGAAGCTAGCAGGATGGACAAGAAGTCCAGGAAAACAGAGTGTTTACACATTTTCTCTTCTGTGTTCACAAAGAACATTTTCTTAAAAATACAGAATTTAAACCAAAACATTTTCCAGAATCTTTGTGTAACTAATGCCTGAACGGCAGAGCTAAGCAGTGTGCAAATAGAGAAATGATGAATGTTGCACAAATGGATATCCTCAATACCAAATAGCACATATATTTTCGTGGTGTTGTTATGAAGCTTCCTGTGTTAATTTTATTATGTCAAATTACTAATAAATCAGTGGCAGTTTTATGTGCATCACAACAAAAAAGGACATTTATTTCTTTGAAATATACCATGTTTCTAATTAAGATGATAGTAAAATAAGAAAATCAATGCATTAATGCATATCTTAGTTTAGCTTGCTATAATAAGATACTCAAATAATTCACCAGTGCACTCAATATTTCAGTATACTAGTGGTAACCTGTATCACTACCTGTTTTTCTAAGTCAGGACAATTATGTCATCCAAAATATATGCTTGTATGGATATTCTATTACATAAAAAAATTAAGAAAAAAAGCGGCCTACTTTGGTGAACATGATACTATTAATAGGTTTTTTACATTTTGAGCAAGTGGTGGTCCATTAAAATCTTGACACTGTCAGGGAGTTAAAGAATTCACAAGGTATGTAAGCAATTTGAAAATTAAAAATATCTTCAGTTTTAGCTCAATCCTTACCATTAACTATTTAGAAAAATCATACTTACTGAGTGCCTTACCAGTTCTTATTTGGACCTCAAAAATAGTAAAATACATTCACTTTCATAGTGGGAAAATTACTTGAAGTAAGCAGGTCTCAAATTCCATATGACATGAATATTTATTTAAATAAGAAGTATTCAGAAAAGATAAGGGATATAAATCATAGAGAATCAGATGCAAAGCCACTACTTTCTTGTGTTCATCACCTAATGTTAATTCTGTATAGAAAAGCTTTAAACTCTTTAAAAAACAGAATACAAAAAAAGAAAACTTTCAATTTTTAACTTTCATGCATTTATCTTTTCGATGAGAAAAGATTGACTGATAGATGCATCCTTTTATGCATTATTTTTTTAGTCTGAAGGTCAGAGTGAAGCAGTTAGGCTTAAGTAAAAGGCAAAAAGTTAACTAGCAATAACTTTCAGGAACCAATCTATTATAATAGAACACGATAGGAGAGATATTAAAGGTTAATAACTGAAAGGCTTCATCTGAAGACTCATGAAACTGTATTTCCAATGTCAGAACCCGGAAATTTGGAAGATATTCCTTCTTCAGAAGGAAAGTAAGATGGTTCTGATTCCAAGATTAAAAAATTGTCTAAAAGCATAAATCATACTTGAGTGTGACTAGTGAGAGAAGAGCTTAATATGCCAACTGATCATCTCTCACTGCTAAAGTAAGCACTGTAATGGAGATGTTTACTTAGGGAGGCTTCTCTTTCTTCTGTCATCTATGTAGATATTGTTATGCTAAAGCTTTGCTAATGTAAGATTGACTTGGAAAGAGAAGCTAAAATTGAATTATATCTAAATGAATGGTTTTTGATACAGGTCTTGTAATATCTTAAAAAATTTGATGTACTGTTAATGTAAAAATATGTATCAACTTATCCTTTCATTGAATATTTTGGAAACAATTACTTTTTTCCTAAATATCTCCAGAATTTTATATTACTATTTTGATATGTAATAAGTTGAATTTATTTCAATGTTAAAATAATAATTGTTTAGTCATAATATTCTGCATTTTTTTGAAAAACAGTAAAGACAGGTAAGACTGAAGTTACATGTTAAATAAATGCCTTATTTTGGTTAGCTTCTAAAATCTAAATTCCGCCTAGCAAGTAAATATTTGAGAGTGTCCAGCTTTGGAGATATTCGAAACACAACTGCACAGAGCCTTGTGGACCTGCTTTAGCTGACCATACTTTGAGCAAGGAGGTTGGTCTAGGTGATCTCCAGATTCCACCTTTCCAGTCTCAATGATTTCATGATTTTATGATTTTTTATTTAACACTCAAATGCTTGCTTGCTTTTACAGATTTAACTACATTATTAGACCATTTTGAAGCATAGTTTGGTTTCCATTATAGCAGAATTTTTAAACAAGAAAAAAGAAAGCTGTGAAGCACATTTTCTCCTTCCAGAAATCTGGTGAGAGCAGGTTTGAGGACTACTTTAAAGAAAAGCTATTCCCAGATTTAGAATAAAATCGATACAATGCTAATAATTAGTGCTATAGCAATAGTGTGGTAGTACAAATGTACACAAAATGAATGCTCACAATATCCTGACTGAAGCAAAGAAGTCTGCTTTTAATAGCTATTTCTGCTTAGAGTGTAACATATTGGTATTACTCTTAGTTATTATAGATGAAAATAAGTATTTTGCACATCTGTGATTTTCCCCAATTTCCATCCATCATTTCAAATATTTGTTGTTCCTGTACCTCAACCATTTCTTTTAGAATAACACTATAAATGCAAATCATATTAACAGGTAATATTAAGTGACTATTAGTATATATTCACAGAAAAGAAATGGTCCTGTGCTGTGTGATAAAGTGTGTAACTACAAACAGTTTCAATCAGAGGGAAGCAACTGGGGAAAAGTACATCAGGAGACTGAATAAAAAAGCTGTTTGCAATCAGTTACAGCTGAGTGCAACAAAAATTACTTTCTGGGGATCAAAGGAAATTAATGATTGACCAGTGTAACCAGAACATCCCACAGCATGTTGAATATTTAATGCCATGCTACTTCTGCCCAAAACAGTCTGAGGTTTGGCATATATCCACCAAAATAGCTCATCGCTAATTAATTTGCCATGTCATTTTGCATAAAAATAGTAATTAATACTAGTCACCATGCACTGTAGTGAACTTTGTTCAGTTAAAGATTCAATCTCAGTAGTTTCAAAAGCTTGATGAAATGGTCATTTTTTATTATTCTTTGAGAAGAACTTGAGCATTGAAAAAGGTATTGCAGTCAGAAGGAAGGATATATCAAAGTTTATAGACCAAATATATTTGAGGTTGTTCAAGGTCAATGAATTTTTCCCTCCACTTGCTTGAAATTATGAGTAATAGAATATGAATAACTGGTACTCCAGCTGAAATGAACTACAGTGATGTGTAACACTATATTTAGCTGTCTTTTAAACTGTTGCAGTCTCATTTAACAGGCTCCAAATTAAACCTGCATTCTCCACCATTTTAGAGGGAACATTTAGCCTCAGGTTTTGCAAATTGATTTGAAGAATTTCCAGTAATTATTACTTGAGATGCAGAAAGAATGCAATCTTTGAAGAAGCACTTAGGGTAACCATTGCAAGCAGTGGTCTTGAATAAATAAAAAAGAAGTATTGTTATAAAACTTGGAGTTTGCCTTGTGGAAAAAAAAGAAAAGAGTATTGCTATATAGAACAAGTTGTGGGTTTGGGTCATTTTCCTAATCTGTTTATCCCCCAAACAGATGTTTTTAAGTGCAGTAAAACACAATTTATTCTGAGCAATTGTGCAATACCAAACCCCAGGAACTGCAATCCTACAGTCAGAAAGCCTAGAGAGTCATTGAAAACTAACATTACTCTCTGAGAGTCTGCAATGAGCAGGAACAGCCTTGTAGCAGAAAAGTCAGAGACTGGCAGATCACTAGTAATTAAATTAATAGCATTGAGCCTAAGGCCATGTTTCTTCATCTTCTGTTTCTCATATTGCCTCTCATTTATTTCTGTGATAATCTTTTCATGTTTCTTATTCCTAATTAACACTTGTTAACACTTTTTTTTCCCCTTTGGCTTCTTTTGCTTTTTTAATTCTTTCATGTAGTTTTGTTTTCATTCTTCTTAGTATGTGTGGCTTCCCTGTTGGCTTATCTCTCCATTCATTTTTTCTGGTCTTCCTATTACCCTTCTGCCTTCACTGTTACCTTCTCCATTTGCTTACTGCTTCCATTCTTTCCTTGTGCCGCAAGTCTGACTTCTCCTTCTTTAACTGTAATGGTTTTCTGTCAAAAAGGACTCCTCCAGCACTTCTGATAGTGCTTTCTGATTCCATGTGAACCATTTGAGTGATGTTAGTCAAAGAACTGGTTTTTTGCTTTTGCACCAAAATTTTTCAGGCCCTTTTCGAAACTATGTAGCTCAATCTGCTCTAAGCACAAATTTTAGGATTGTAGCTGCAGTGAGATGTCATGACAGCGGCTTAAACAATAGCAATAATATTATATAAAGTGTGAATGGTAAACACTGTGTCTAAATCTCAGCATAGTTCAGGATGTTTTTAGTAACTAGTAATCCACATGTGCATTCATGTGTACTGAATTTATAGGGGATGATGCAACGTAGTATAGCTGAAGTTCTTCTAAACTAAACATGTTACCGTGCAAACTCCCAATCTAAATTATTTATTAGAGGTGGAATTACTTTTTCTTCCAAAAAGTAAGGACGCGACGATCAACGTATTTGAAAAGTATACGTATTTGAAAAGTGTTGCTCTTCGCAGACAGAGCAGCAGGACAGGGTTATGCAGTCCCTTCAGGACAGGGTTATGCAGTCTCTTAGCACATATCCTCTGTCGTTGGACCATTTCTTTAAAAAAAGACTAAGCAGTCTCAGCCTTCCCGGGTTTCCTTTGCTGAGGAATCCATTGGTGCAGGTATCTCGGGGTGCAGCTGCAGTTCAGGCTGCAGGTTGAGCCCTGGGTGGCGATGGCCTGAGAGGAGAGGCCGTGAACTGCCGGCCCTTTGCATCACAAAGGCGCGGGGACCTGCGGCGCTGCCAGGTGGGCGCCGGCAGACACGGCAGGAGCCGTGGGCTCGGCGGGGAGAGTGAGACCTTCGCGCCCTTGGACTGGGAAGGTTTAGAAACCCAGGGCATCCTTTGTTCGGGGTCCGTCCTCGGGGGCACCAGCTCGGGCTGCTCCTTTGTTACTGCGCAGTGAGTAAATAGCTTTATGGAACGAGACATCTGAAGACCTCAGCCATGGGACACCTGGGATCGATCCGATAAGAAAACCTGGTCTGACTCTGGATGGGATGTGCGGGGAGGCAAGCAGGAACCCCTCGGGTCACTGGAGCCTCCGCTGTGAAGTGGGATCGGCCCCAGCCGTGGAAGTCTCTGATGTCGGGAGTGTGACTGAGAGAGAGCCTCGTGAATGGTCAGACTGGGAATTTTCCTTAACACCCCCCTTACCGTCGAGCTAACAGTGTTAGCAGGTCTGGACTTCTAGAAATAGTGATGGTAGCAGCATATTTTTTTCTTTTTTTTTATTTTTTGGAAATCAGCGTGCAAATGTTCTAAATGCTGGATTTGATTCTCACGGTGTGAGAAGTTTTTCAGCAGGCAGGATGTCCTGGTTTAAAAGCCATGGTGATTCAAGGAAGTTAGAGAATGATCGATTATGGGCCAGCTGCTCGCTAAACAATGTATATAGCCTGCTCAACAGAAAGAGAGGATGCAAGACTATTGATAAATAGGAAGCAGCTTGACCAGAGATCCTGTTTTTGGACCCTCAAACCAGCTTGAATCAGCTTTAAGATTTGGACTATGGCCAAGGACCTAGAGAGCATGCGCAAAGAAGAAAGGTGAAAAGTTCAACCCCAAACAGATCATTTAATTCATCTGAGGAAGACCTTACTTCATCCCAGAGACCCCGGCCCACGACCACTGAGTGGCACCACGCATGCGCCATCGTATGGAAATGACCTTAGAACTCATTATAATACGAAGCAGAGATGGGTCATGAATATGTGTAAACACATTAAGTAATCTAATGTATATGTAATTTTAACTCAATATATACCAAGATGAATAGTGCTGGGGTACGCATGTCTTTGGAAAGCGATTTCCCATGCGTCCAACGTTGAAATAAACCATACCTACTTTACAACTTTTATAAGTTGTGGAGTCTTGCTGCATATCAATGGGATAACAGAAATTCTGTTGGAGCTCTGGTTTTAAACAGAATGTTTTTTAAGGAAAGATAAATTGTAATGCTCTCATGTCAGAATTTGGACAGCAAGCAATATAGGGAACATTTATTATTTCTTTTTTTACGCTGTTGTCAGAATGTTTTGCACAGGAGTATGATACTGTGAAGTGCAATGTTACACAGACAGTGACAAAGAAATTTCGGTTAGAACTTGTTATACGCCTTCTGGTTTGGGAATGTAAAGGAAGAAAAGAAAGAAGACCTGTCTTTATGAGTCAGAGGATGCCAATGACCAACCATGAAAAAGAGAAATGCAATCACTGCATGAGTTGAGAATGTATATCCACTACCAGCAGAGAGAAAAGAAATCTATGCATTAACAAAGACTATTTAAAAAAAAAAAATGAAATATTTTCAGTTGGAAATCAGCAGTAAGTTTCTAACCTCTGAGGAGAAGGTCTAGAATTGCTTTCCGTGAAGGTAGGGTAGCTAGAAATAAAGATGAACACGAGTTTGATTTATAAACTCTGGTTGCTTCTTATCATAGGCAATAAGCTAGTGATCTCTTTAGAGCTTCTTATGAAACTGATGTACAGGTGGCCAGTTAATAAGAATTATTCATGTTTCCATTCTCATTATTCTCGGTTATTCACATTTTACCTTAAGTCTTACAGGTCACTTTTGGAGAAGCTCTCGTCTCTCTCCGTTTTCTGGAAGCCTTAATACCATGACATGAAATCAATGGATATCCATTTCCCCCCAAACTTAACAGCACACTTTACTGTGAGAAGGAAGATGGGTGCTAACGTCCTTACAAACAGTTCCGTGGGTGAGGGTGTGGGTGTTAACGTCTTTGAAATGGGTCTTAATGTCTGCTAACTTCGGGCAGCAGGTTTGTGGCAGAGCGCAGACAGCTTGGCTCCTGAAACAGACAAGGGGGTCTGCACAAGCCTGAACTTCTGAACTTTGGGGTAAAATGACAGGTTCAAGGGGGAATTTGTGGTAGGCGGTTCGGGAAGGCTGCACCTTCCCTGTACCTCAGCCAATGGGGAAAGGAAGAGGGCAACATGCGGCCGGGAGTTTGGGATAAAAGGAGGCTGCGCCCTCCGAAACTTCTAGAAAGCTCGGTGGGTGCGTGCGCAGCTGGGCTCTCCATGCCTTTATTCGAATAAAGCTCCGGGACTTCTCTGTCTCCTTTATGGGCACGGGCTTTTCATAGCGTGATTTTCCGTACAACCGCTTGGAACAGGTCAGTAAGAAGCAGTTTGTTTTATCTTGCTCCATTGCTGAATGCTTTGTAATGGCGACAGCCTTCTAGTTCCTGATAGTACAGGAAAAGTAAAAAAGCCAGATTTTCATATCTCTGTAATAAAATGTCACTCTACCACAGCTTGAATTCTCAGGACAATATGATGTTTGTTGGTTTTTTCTTTAAAGGAGGCTTTTTTTTTAAAACTTTGGTTGATTAATTATGTCATAGTACATTATGAGAGTGCTTTATTCCTCACTAAGCTACATTCCTACTGAGCCTTTTTACAAGTTTTACTTGATGTAAAGCATGACTTAGATACCATAGCAATGTAACTACTGAGGAAAAAATTGCTTTCTGTAGGTTAAAAGTGAATTTACATATATCTATCAATAGAGAAACTTTTAAGTAAACTTTCCAAGTGAATTGATATAGTTTTATGCTGATCTAGTTTTTGGTTTTTGCAGTTTGCAACCTGCGATTTGAATACTAGTACTGGTACTAAATGATTTTTCTTTTATGATAAAGAATAAATGGAATGAAATCCACTAATGTAGATGCCAAGTACACTTGTTAATAAAAAGATATGAAGAAAATTATCATGTTAAATGATTCAAACACGAGTGGCTTTATACAATTATTTAGGTTGGAAAAGACCTATGACATAATCAAATCCAACTGTAACTCAGCCCTGCCAAGCCCACCACTAAAGCATGTCCCTAAGTGCCACATCCACACATCTTATCTGTAGTTCCCCATATCCTCTTTCTACCCCTTTTGTAGACGGATATTTAAATAGGTGGATTAGTGAAGCAAAAGAAAATTAAGTAGAAAAAGAACATCTATTTTTTAAATGTGTATGGAGGAATTTGCACATAAAATAATAAAGAATCATTTGTAAAATAACATTTTCTTCCAAAGGGTTATCTTTCTTCACATAAGAGTAAGAATTTAAATCATAATTTAACTGGTCCTGGGAAACAATTGTATTCCCTACCAGTCAGTAAAGGCTATTTCTTTTAACTTTCTATGTTCTAAAATGCTTGATAGGAATGGCACAAGATCAGAGCAACTCTCATGGCTATGAATCTTATACATGCTACTTTGCCATTCATTCTGTTACTAACATACTAAAATCTGCTGCTCTAGAACTTTCATGACATTTTCTTGGTTTTGGAGTAAGTTATTTGGTGTCTTTTAGAGAGTAAGAGGGCAGTTTAAAAACATATCTGCATTTTCAGATACCAAAATTAAATTTACCAATTAAGACTCTAGCTTTAAAGTTGTTTTACATACTTTAAACTTTTTGATTGATTAGTTTTTTGTTTCTTAAAGAAAATTATTGTCTTAGAAAAGAAGTGGAATATGTCCATGCAGGAAGAGCCCTGTGTTTCACTCCTAAGAGCATTTGAAATCAAAAGTAGGAAGCTTGACAGGAAATAAACTCCAATACTAAAATTTTCCCCTATGTCTAGCATCTACCCGTCCTGTAATGTAATACTGAAATGTTTAGGTAGACATATATTCAAAGCCTCCATGGTCTAGAAAAATAAATTGTATTTAGACAGGTAGATTTTCTTCTAAAATGTATTTCCTATTCTCCTCATTTGAATGCATCCAATGTTTTTAAAATATCTCTTTTCCTCACGTTCATTATTTAAAAACGCTTCATATTTTTCTTAGTCTTGCGTATATTTTATGTCATATGTACTCACATGGTTCATTTAGACCTCAGAACAACTTCAAAGCAACTCTAATATAGCTGAAGAGAGAAAACATGCCATTTTTCACAGCTCATATTTATAAGGTGGATCATTCTTTTTTGTTTATATTGCATTGCCCTGTAAAGAATCCATGATTCCCTCAAAAATAATGACATTCTATAAAGGCAACAAATGTTTATTTGGAGGAGAATTTATTTTCTTTTCCTCCCTGTTTCTGAGTCTCTAGGGTATATTCAGTTCATATTTTCAGTATTTTTCCTCTCAAACACAAGCATCTTTATTTACTTATACTTTTGTGAAAATGAAGGTGACAGGTAGATCAAGGAGAGGTGTTTGTGAGAAAGCAAAGCATTATTAATCTTCTGAAAAAAATATGAAAGTTTGCTAAAGTGTTATAGCTTGCCATAATCAAGTATCAAACAAATAAAAAGCTATGAATGATATCACTGAAATGTATTGTTTTGACTTCAGCTGTAACTGTGACAAAAGGTTTGTAGTCCTTTGCCTCAGACAGTGGAAGTAATAGGTAACAAAATGTATCTGACCTCACTTCCTTTGCTACTTCTACCAAGAAATTGGTGTTCAGAAGAATTGCTCACTAGGGAAAAAATACTCCCTAATTTTGCTAATACTTTAATATTTTTTTTTCTGGTAAATTTTGGTGTAAGATAATTTAGAAACATTAATTTAGTATTTGTCTCCATGCACAGCCAACATTTAGCCTCACTGAATGGGCAGTATGAAGCCTGGAATACATAAAACATTATACACACAGGTATGCTAGTTATTTTATAACAGAAGAGCATTAATGGGTTTACTCAGAGTATACTCAGTTTCACTCATGGCTGAAAGTTTGATTCATGACTACTCTTCATCAAAACAACTTAGCTCAGTTTGCATGCTTTTCGTTCAGGAAGGAAGTTATGTCAAATGAAGACAGCAAAGCATAAATTATGATTCATTAATACAGGCTCAACATAGAGGTCAAAAAAGCTAAATGGAATCATACATTGCACTGGTGTGTAGAGACAGCAGTGGTGTGTATAGAAGTAGAATACAGGCATTACCAAGATGCTTAAATATTTAAATGTCTATGTTTCTACATATCTTCAAAGGTATACATCTTGACACATAAACTTCTTTCAGCCCTCTGGCTTAAACTCTGGCCCATTTATGACCTGGTAACCGGAAGGAAAGGACTGTCTTGTCCTTAATAGTCCTCAGCACTGACACTTACATTGGAAGAAGTACCATGATTGTGCAAAACAGTCTCTGAGGCACTTCTCTAGTGGCCTTGGCATGTGGAGAGGGTAGGTGCTTCACCTACCCGTATTGTTTATTAGCGCAGTTTAAAAGCTTGGTTTCCAAGACAACTACCTGAGTCTGAAATGAAGAGCTGAAGGGAGATTATAACTTCTGAATCCTTCTTTCACCTCTGCTTTGAGAACAGGCTTGCATGTGTTGCCCTTTGCTTATTATTACTCCAGACAAGTGTTTGCAGATTAAAGCAATGTTAGCTAGTCTAAAAAACTAATTTTCCTGTTTTATAGAAGGAAAAGACAAGATAGCTGCCCACCATTTAATTTTTTTCTCTATATACAGTGCTCAAAGTGAAAGAAAAACTGGGGAAAATGACCCTATAAATAACTACAGCTAAACAGAAGTAAGATCTTGCTGAGCTCAGTGGGAGCACAAAGGTATGGAGTCCCACCTCACATCTATCATTTAATTCTGAAACCTTCCTTCACCTGAGAGGCAGCAGTTTCCTCTCATAATGGCAAGATTTCACTTACAAACTCAGCAATATCTTGCTTCTCTGACAGGGAAGACCTCTCAGCTTCCATATCCATCTGAGTTGTGGGAGTTGGATGACCCTGGGAGATCAATCTTTCCTGAATGGCATGACCCCCAGGCTCCCCATGAGCTCAGAACTCAGGCAGATCTTGCATTCTGCAATATTTTGCACCAACAATGGCAGCTGGATCACAGGTCAAGAAGGAAGGTTTCTTCCCCTTTTGTTCTTTTGCTTCTTGGCTCCTGTCTGCTACACTAGCAAGAATCAACCAGCCAATTTGAAGTAGCTTCCTCTTACTTCTGCAGTGAGCTTCAAAGCTATCCATGGTGCTTAGAGCAGTTAAATGGAAGCAGAAACGGGGGAGCCCAGAGGGAGACAGCATTGTTTTTAATTGAACCAGTGGTGCTTGTAGAACATAGTGAAAAGGTACAGAATAAGCAAGTGATGCCTCAGTAATAATAGTATATATATGTATAATAAAGCTGTCATTTTCCTTGGAGTGTCAGACACGCAAAACTTAAATCTGAATTATGGTGTTATGGTCTGTAGACTAAATGTTTTTATAAAAATTACAATAAATGTTTAACAGTCTGTTCAGGGGGTTGGATTATATCAAAGTTGTAAACAGTCCCTTTCTTTGCGTTTTTCAACTACAAACCCACCAAAAGGGCTTCCTGAATATTGTCTGTCTTACAAAAAAATTTCAATATTTGATCAAGAACTTAATTTCTGCGAGGCACTGAATATACTTCTTGGTTATCAAAATTCTTCAATATGTACTAAAACTGATGCACGCATTTTATGCTTTTGACTTTAATGGGGGTGTTTCAATAACTTAAATCCAATACACCATCACCAGAAAGCAGTGAAGGGATATGTTGCAAACATACCTTATGTCTAACTGAAGACTCATTATCAGTGCAATGAAAACATCGCAGCATAAGCAAAATCCAAACGCAGACGTGTGGATCTAGAATCATTATCAGCTGGAAAGCATCTCTGACTCTATTGACTTCAGAATATCTTATAAGACTAATTAGCAAAATAGTCTTGATAAAACAGGGCAATAGTTATTTCTGCATTAATTTATTATGAAATGACACTCTATTTTTGCATCATTGCAAGATAAATTCCTTTTTTATTTTATTTGCTCTCTTTAAAGTCAGGAACCCTCATTTAGAAATCACAAATAAGCATTCTGTGTGCATTTTGAGTTCTTATATCATATGCTAAAACCTTAGAATTTTTGCTTTAAATATACAACTTGAGTACTGAGTGTTATTGGATGATTTAAATAAGATTAAAGTGTTGAAAGTGTTCTCTAATGGTGGAATAAGTAAAGTATGCCTCATTTGTTTCCTCTTTGGCTTTGCTGTGCTTGAAATCAGAAATTTTGCATAGTTTGTGTGAGGCTTCTTGTCCTGTAGTTGTTAAGCATGAGCTTGTAAAAGGGAAAAAAATGTATTCCTATCTTGATTTCATGTTGGGTTCCTTGCAGCAAAAGTAGGGTGTTGAATGAGAATGAGAAAATTTGGTAGCCCTTTAGCTACCACCATTCTGTCCTATCCTTAAAGACATGTAGAAAACCTCCCACTTTGTGTGCCACAACTGAGAAAGCCTTTCAGCTATCTGGGAGGAATTTTAATTTTTTCTAAGTTTACAGAAAGCAAAGCTTTAGTATAAAGAGCTTTTCAGTGTTTGCTTAATATAAGTGGTGCTGAATTTTTTTTCAGAATAACGTCTGTAAAACACAGAGAGGATTCTGAATTGTACTTTCAGAAAGTCATGGCAGGCCTAGCTGTAGTCTCTTAAGTAGAAGTAACACAGTATAGAAGGGGATAGGGACAAGAACATGAGTTAACCAGAATGTGGGTACATTTCAAGAATAAAACTCTAAGGAAGGTTTTACACGTGGATATTTACTCTGGGTAAATGCATGTCCAAAGCTGAGCATTATCCTAGAAGGACGTTGGCAATTTATTCAGGAGAAAGAAATATATTCTTTATTTCCAACTCATTTCAATTTCTTTATACTTTAAAGGAAACTAGAAATGAAAACATTCCTTCAAAATAATCATTGTTAATTAAGTCTCATGTTTTATCTTGAAATCAAATACCGTCATTGTAGTCTTGAATTTCCCAGTGTGCATGCTTCCTCTTTTTGATACTTTCATTAAAGCGTATTTTCACTTTTTCCATCCATTTTGTACAGGAACAGAATTATGTAAATGAACTCATGAGATTTCACAGGATATCTGAATTGCTCTTTAGGAAGTATCTTTTGTAGGCCTCTCTGGTCGTTTTCTTTTCAGACTGTTGCTGAAAAAGTCTGCTTTCAACTGAAATCAATACAGATATACTTCTTTAAATCAATAAGATTATTATTAAGACTAAATTATTAAGATTTTCAAATACAATATGAGAAATTATGTATTTGGTGGTTGTTATTATTAATAATAATAATAGGAAAAAGCCTCCCAATTTCTTGCTATTCATAAAATTCACTTGTTTTTTTCTCCTAAAACATACAGAATTTAATACAGAGTACAAGTTTATAACTAACAATCTAAA
>VXAZ01000243.1:380466-421372 GCA_013399875.1 Gymnorhina tibicen
AAGGTATTTTTAGAAATTATCTTTCTCTCTTGTCTGTTAATTTGAGGTGTTTTCAAATCCATTGCACTTCTGTGAACCTTTTCTTTAATGGCTACCTGCTTAGGCTTTTTAAGGTCTAGACCTTTGTTCCAGGGATTTATGATTCATCTTTTTTCTGTCATGTTGTATTTTAGTACTTGCTCTACAGGAATTGTCATAAATAACAGGGCTAATTATCTGAACTCATGTAAGAGAGTCTTCTTTGTTAAAATTCCCTGTTTTCTCCAAAGCAGACATCCAGCTGTCCTAATTTCAAAAAAACCCCACAAAAACCCAAAGACAAAAGTATTTTTTTTAGAGCTAAACTCAGAAGCCTTCTAGAATTAGATGTCATAAATTACAGAATGATAAGGAAATTATTTGCTTGCATCTGAAGGTTTTTGGGTATAATACTATTCTAAATTTGTAATGGAAAACTTTTCACAGTTGCTCTGTAACTTGTGTGTATTTTCAATGAAAATCAGATTTTCAGCTTGTAAGATCAGTCTAGTGATCTGTTTAAAGGCTACTGCAGATAGCCATATCAGTCCTCTGATGGGACTTGTATCTATGTATCAGTAAATAATAATTTTATATTTGAACAGTTTAGATAATATATTGAATTCACTATTGACAGAAAATACAACTTACATTCTGATTTGTATTTTGTTTTCTGTGAAAGCTGTGAATTTTGTATTGGAAGAAAAATAATAGACATTGCTTAGCCAGGATATCACAGGCTAAAACTCTAAACAAAACCTTGTGGAACCCCACTGGCTTCAAACAATGTAACTACTGTTTGTTAAAGTCGTTAGAATTAAGAATTGGTATCTTAGGTATATGTCAGGCCTTCTGTAGGCCTATGACATTTAGAAGAAGTATGTTGAAGAAGGGTGTAATGACTGCTAAAGTAAAACCTCTGAGTGATAAATGAACAGATTGCTACTGTGAACGTGTTTAAAGGTTTAGGACTTCTACTGATAAAATCATCAGAGAGAGTATGTAGAAAATTACTGTCTTCTCACCTTTAATTGCATTATTTAACTTGAACATTTTCCCCACTGAAGGGAGTGCAAATAATAAAACCTTTTCATTTACTGTTCAAAGTCCTTTACAAACAAAGTATAGAGACTATATGATTTAGGCTTGCTTTATTGAATTAAATAACTGGCCATCTATAATGAAAGACTGTGGAAAGGAAAATTGAAATTTAACTAAACCAACAGTGTGTTAGGACTTTATCAAATGGAGATGTTGCACATGTCTTCAGGTGGATACAAATGCAAAAATAAGCATTTCCTCCAGAGAAACAAAGTCTGTCTTACAGAATGAACTGTCTAGCTCATTCAGACACTAGAAGATTGTTCTGCTGAGAAAAGGACTGAAATTCTTAATGCCTTTTTTTCTACATCATCAATGTTATTTTCTGTACACCAACTTTTTTTTTTTTTTAAAGTTTTATTTAATAATGGAAGCTACTTTTGACAGGAAGTATTAATTATGAAAGAATAATTGTCAAGGACAATTGTAAAATATTGTCAAGGACAAACACACAACAACAGAAAAATATCCTTCCTATATGCCTTTACCCTTATTTATATCTTTTATCTTATTGATAATAGACATAAACTGGAGGATATTTTTTAGTTGGATGCAATTATTTCACAGAAATAAGATTCAATAATGATGCCTTTTAAGCCAGAGGAAGCATTAAATTAACTTGAATGCACTTTGCATTTTTCACATTTCCTCATACATGAACATCATTCAATTATATAAATACTTGGAAACAGGAAATGAAGTACCTTACATGTGAAAATGTAAAAGTTCCTCTGTGAAAAGGTCTATGAAAACACTTGACACACATGTAGACAAATTAGTGTTGCTTATAATTGAGAACATAGCTTACTTTTTCATTTCTTATGGATATTGCATGGATTCTAATTTTGTTTAATGGCTATTCAAGTTTAAGGTAAAAAAAAAAACAAAACAAAAAAACCCAGGAAAATATCAGAAAAAGCATTTTCTGGCTTTTTAAACTTTTTGTCAGTAACTGCTTTTTGAATCTCAAATGAGAAACTGATAGGAGAGTACTTTGTCAGGAAACTGAATTTCTTGTTGCATACAAAGGGGAGAAAATACTTGCACAGTGTAACAGTATATAGAAAATTCTTCATAGATTGATCAGTCACACTTTTATGTGCTGTAGCTTGCACAGCACAGATTTGGTTTAATTTATTTCTCTGTAATTGGCGTAAAATGGTACACTTAATCTTTCAAGTTATTGCTTCTCAATGTCACCATTTTTTTCCATTATGTGATGTACAGTTGGTTCCATTTCATGACTAGATATTCTTTTCTGGTCACTAGAATTTCCAGAGATGATATTTTTGGAGCGAGATATGTTTGGCCATCTAGATAAATGGCAGCAGTGTGAAAGAGAATGCTGTAGAATTAAATGCAGCCAAAGAGAAATGTGGCATCAAAACCTTCATACTATGAATAAAACAAGAAAATGCCAATAGCCCTGAAATCAAGGGTGCTAATTCTAAAATGAGCAAGATCACACATTGGTGAAGTGTAACAATTTTTTCTTTATTTAAAAAATGGTTTAAACATGGACACTCTTGTCTTATACTTGTTTTCTTTAGTTGAGGTGTCAGTACCTCTTCTGCAGCTTCTGATAACCAAGATCCTATGTCCTAAAAGGGATCTAAAATTTCTAGACTTTCTCAGAATTAAAAGTAAGCTAAATAGAAAAACAGTCTAACTTCAAAACTTTTGAGAAATCTATTTTCTAACAGAGTATGTATTATTTAATTTTATTGTGCTATGTAATTTCATAACCTGGTTTATATATTCCATGTATCAGCCAGCTTTATCTGTTCCAGTATGTTGAAATTACCCATTCCCTGTAAATTTGTCAGATAGAGTTAGAAAGGAAACTATGTGATTTGGTAATAGTTATATAAAGGGATCAGCAGAATTAAAGGATTTGACTTTTGATGATTTTATATAGATTTTTGTGTTTTAGTATATGCAAAGATTTCTTTTTTTACATTCAATGAGACAGGTTTGCTTTCTATATTGAAGCCATCACATTTTGTCATACTAACAGTCAGCTTGCTGTATTGCTTCATTACTCAACCAGGCACAACACTTGGGACAGTCCAGTGTGTTTCTTGTCATAGTAGCTGAATGTTATTTCACTCTTTAGAAAGTGTTTATTTCTTAGTCTTTATTTTGAAGACAGCTTGGCTCCTAAGCCTAGATCCCAGATAAATATAAAAGTCTGGTAGCAAAGCATGTGCCCTCCTTGCCCTGATTCCACCATCAGCTGAGAGCCAAGTCCTATCTGTGTATGGAGCTGTGTTAGTAGAGGCTTTCACTAGCAGTGAGGCTTGTTAGTGGGGCATGATACATGAAGATTGCTATCTATAGTTGAGGGTAGGTGTCCAAATATGCTGATGAACCCTAATAGGCTTTAATTTATTTTTAGTGGGATATTTTAATCTTTTAATGAGTTAATAATGCAACTTACATACTTGTTCTAGGTTTTCCCCCATGCAAAGACTAAATTACTGTTTATATACTCAAAGCAGTTATAGATTACTGAGAGCTACCAAGAACAGTGTCTCATTTTCCAGGCTTCTCTGTGTGTTTACAGAGTGAATAGGTACTTTTGTCTTTGAAAGTTCCTGACAGAATAAATTATTTTTAACGGAGGTTCAAGACATTTTCAGCAAATAGTGTACTATGTATGAGGAAAGTAATCTTTCAAATGCATACATTCTTTAAAAAATATGCCAATTGATTTTATCCAGTAGTGTTGTTTTCAAAGAAGGCCATTTTAGACAAGTATTGTGCAATTGGGAGTCTAAAGAATAGAAAGGGGCTGTAAATTTTCTCTAGTCACACATCTTTGGATTTTTCCTACTCAGAGAACATCTGGACACTAAAAAGATGGTGTCATTATCTCCATACAGACTTTTAAGACCTTCTTGTGTATTCTGGGTGCAAAGGAACTGCATCCTGGAGACAATTGGATTATGTAAACAGCTCCTTGAAAGTCATCAAAGTTTCTGGATGGTTGCAACATGTGTCATATCTGAATAAGGTAACTGGTCATCAGGATCCAAGGTCTGAAGCCACTCATAATTTAAAGCACAAGTCACTGATCACACATTATTAATCTCTTTTCGACACCTGCATTTGCTTTACCTTTCCTTTCAGGATGACTGTTTGTAGCTCTTAGAAAGATGGTGAACGCAGATAGCAAAGCCTCTGATAAGTGAGAAGGGAAACTTAGCTTTAAGTTGTTCTGCTTCTTTACATTATGTTGTCCCCCGTGAGGGAACCAGAAGGAATAAAAGACCATTTTATGCATGCTGATTTTGTCACTTGCAGAGGCGCTAACAAATCATATGATTTCTATAACTTAGTATTTCTGTATGATTCAGTGTAATTGACAGTGCCAGAAACTAGCCCTAAGCAAATGAAATGCAACACAAAATCTGCTGTAAGCAAGTTAATCACAGTCTAAGTGATAGAAAGCTTGCACTTCATTTCTTTTCCAGGATACATTTGTAACAGAAAAATAATTCTCTTTTCTCTCAAAAGACTAGGGAGGCTGTCAGGCGCTTTGGGGCAATCGAAATAAATAGTTTATGCCTCCCATAAATAAAGATATGAAATGTTTGTGTTTGTGAACGAAGGCCAGAGTAACCTTGTAAATTTAACATTCTAGGCTTTGACTCATGGGCTTAGACCACTGACAAATGGGTCACTGCCCCAACTCTCTGCTCTTGCACTTCTCATGAAGGCACTTGCCATAATATTCTGTGCTGTAATTTAAAGCTACCTTGCTAGTACCATCTTTGAAGATATCTGCTTAAAAGATTGTTCCGTTCTTATTGCCTGGAAGCATATCTTTTTAATTAATATCTGTGTTGCTCAAGATTTTTATTAAGAAGAAAGTCTCTTGGACTTTATAGAGCAGTGCCCCCTGGGCTTGCTGTTCAAGAAAGCTGTTTAGACACATGTTTTTCTGGGTATTTCACCATCCTACAATTAGATATTTCATAACCTTGCCAGTCCTTATTTCTTCATCTTTCAACTATGTCTCTTTCTAGTGCATCTTACAAATATATTTTGCACTGCGAATACCTTCCTTTAAATTTCAGAAAATGCAATTAATTGTTTTGTTAGCTTAATTTTATTCTGTAGCTTTTTTTTTTTTTCCCCACGAAGCTGTCCAGAACCTCTGGTCATTGTGATTCACTCTTTTCCTTCAGATCAAAAGCTTTGAGAGGTCATCAAAAAGGTAGTTTCCAGTGGAAAACTCAGGAGCCAAGCATGTGACAAATGGAAATCTATGAAAACCATACTTTCCAAAATTAATATTTGCTGTGTATAGACCATGCTAAGGAGGATGGTAAGAAACTGGAGAGCATATGGCTTAAAAAAAAAGCCCTTTGCTAACAACCTATATCACCATATTTTCCTCTTTGTGAGACTACCAGCTTTTTCCAAGCAGCAAGCGCAATTGCACTATCATGCAAATCCAAAAGATTTTCTTCAAATTTGAAAGCTTGAAAAAACTCAGCTTTTCTAGAGGATATTAAAAACTAGGATAGCTGTAAAATTTTACATTTTTCCATGGTAAGTATTCTGTAGCACTTCTTCACTTGGATTCATTCCCTTCCTCTTCAAAGACTACGTTCTTTGAATTAAACCTGTGGCTGGACAGACATTTAAACCAAATAGGGTAAACCTGTTTTCATTACAGCACTGCAAATCTTAACTTCTCCAGTTCTCTGTTATCTGATTATTTTATGTCTTCAGTGGAAATAAGGTCATGGTCCTAATTGTTTGCCTTTTAATAGCTATTGCTTTTGCTTTGGAGCTTTGTTGTTACTGATACCATAAGAGCTCATGAAATAGTATCCAATGAAAAAACAATAAATATGTCATTAGCTTTAAGCTTATTATTGTGACCTTATCTTTTGCTGTGTTGAGAAATAATTATGAACTTGTCATGCTGGTTTGGTGGGGTTTTTCCCTCCATATTTACAAATGTTTATCATTTACATTTCATACCCAAAGGTTCAAGGTTGTTTTCCAGAGCAGAACAGTCATAAACATATGGATAGATTCACGTTTTCTTCCCCATGTCCTTATTAAAATCACTTCATTTTTCTCTTTCTTGCTTATTAGGATACAGCAGTTCTCGAAATGTTAAGCTTTGGTTTTAATGTTTTACTATGTGTTTAAACCAATCAGATTACTTAAAACTATAAAGTGCATCTGAATCACTTCTAAAAATGCAACTTTTTAAAGCATGTGCACACATAGGCACACATTTCATCTAGTTGCAAACTGAGGAACAGCTTGAATTTCATCCAGCTGTCTAGACAGTTTAACCCTTTGGACAAAACTGTTTTATTGTTCTGCTCATTACTTTTGTGCTTATTTCTTAATTAATTTTGGTGTACTAATGGCTAGTGTTCAATAATCGCTCCATAGCTAGAGAAAAATGGAAAGCTGCTCCAGTGTCTCAATTCCACTTTTTCTGTTGTGTGATTTAAGATTCACATACCAACAGCCCTGGTCAGCCCCATGGTTGGCATGCTCCATAGGTCCATGTGACCCCACTGCACTTCATGAACTGCTACAGATCAGAAATGCTGCAGTATTATAATTATAATTAATAATAATTAATTTAGACATGGAGTTTACTGTTATAATATTTACTTTGGTCCAATTTCTGCATTTGTTTTTCAACATTTTTCATTTTGATGCATTTTTGTTAGCCTTTCCAGAGTTGATAGATAAAATGTAGGTTTGATGATCAAGCCATATGTTTATGTTCACTGTGAGCCTCTTGAAACTGTTGGTGGGAATCCACCGATTTCGGTTCTAAAGTTGTATTTCTATTTTAAACTGAGAAACGGTCTCAAATTCCTTCTAAAACTGGAGTATCTGTCCAATGACAGAAGATTACAAATCAATGGGACATTCCAAACCAAAGTCTGGAGATTGCTTGCTGTATTTATTTCCGGAGTTAGATCAGAATTCATGTTTTAATCAACTTCTGGATATAAGAACATAATAAAAGATTCTGAAAGACTGTATTTCCAGGTTTGCTGTAACACCCTAAATGAGGAGCTAATTAAATTTAGTATTTAACTCCTTCTTATCAGTTCAGGGGTAGTAGGCACTTTTTTTTCATTGTATAAAGACATAAATCCTGCCTCTGCACTTTGGTAGCAGAAGACCTTTGTAGGCAGTCCTGTGCAGGGTTCAGTGAGTAATCCAATCTCAAAGTGATAAAGGCAAAGCACTCAATCTGCAGGTCAGGATGCAACAGGAAAGGCTGTAGTTTAGCAGGAGTCTATAAAAGATAAAAGCTCTCTTTGACCACAGGCTACTTACATTGATTGGAGTTCACCAGAGTCCCAGATAGGTTAAAAAATATATAGTTAAAGTGTAAGTAAATTGCTCTATTAGAAGTGATTAACTTTCTACATGTAAAACTTCATATCATGTTTTTTCTTTCTGCAAGTTTGTTTCCTCTTTCCAGCAACATGCTTCAGTGTGAAGAAAGCTCCATTCTTTGGGAGCAGAACTCATATTTTTCTCTAAACAGTTGCTTTTTCTTCCTCCCCAAAGTAATATAAAAACATGGGGGCAGATTTTACTACTGTACTGCCTTTTCACTCAAACCTTTTATTTGAAAGCTATATTTAACCCTTTGGATTTCATATTTGATATTTTTCCCAGTTATCTGGGGATTTGTTTCCTCTGTTGGAATTAGTGAATGCTGTAATAAAGCCATCAAAAATAACTTCTTAAGGAAGACAACAATAGTTCTTCTGTCTTCAGGCATAAAGAAGAATTGGATTTCAATACTTTTATAATTGCCCTTTAAAATTACCTTAACCTTAAAACATAATTTGATATTCTGACTACCTGAAATGAAGCTATTAGTGAAATTCTACATTAACTTGTATCTGTATCTATCTATATATCCATGACTGATAAGAAACTTCATGATTCTTTTACTGGAGTAATGGAGATGGAGTGTGAAAGGGGCTCAGAAAAGTTTTCTTTCTGTTCTCAAAAGCAGTAATGAAAACAGGAAGTGTTAAATTCAGGCTAAATCAGAGCAAAATGGTAATACAACAATAAGCACCAGAAATAATAGCTTGTAGTTCAAAAGTTATGTTGTTGCTGGTATCTCCCTGCTATTATTCTTCTCCTCTGTCTAGATATTTATTGCTACTAGAACATAGTATCAAAATACTTAAAAGCTCTTGACAATGTATTGAATTAAGGCAGCAGACAAAAAGGCGTGGTGGGGATACATATCACATGAGGAATCCAAACCAGTTTTATTTCTGAATCTTTCTTAACAGTTACTATCTTGCACTGGACTGGCATTACTTCCTTTTACTAAGGTATTTTCTGTATCAAAGAATACATCAAAGCATCACAAAAGTTCCATGAAAATACTTTCATAAGACTGCATACAGAAAGCTGTAATTTCAAATCTTTATTACTTTTACTCTAAATAACAATGCATGTCATAGAATTCACAGATTAGAGAACAGTATCATAACTATAGTTACCTGAGAGAGCAAATAATCACAGTTAGCAGTTTTTACCAAACTTGGAGGTAAGAAATATTTTTGCAAACTGTTACAGTTGTTTAATCCCACCCATAAACCCCAGAACTGTTTGTCTATAGAAAAAACATAGATGAGAAAGAAGCTAAATGTATCACTGACTAATATTGCAGCAGTCAATAATTCAGTCTGTGGCTCTCCTTTGGACTGAAATCAATGACAGTCATGGCAGCTGTACAAAGCCAAGGTTAGCATATGCAGAAAGCTCTTGTTCATTTACTGTTCTTCAGTGTGTTTGCAAAATCTACAGTTTCCCTTCTGGCATCATGTAATACAAATAGAGCAATTACGTGTTTTTCATTCTTTAGTGATTAACTATTGCTTATGGATATTGCATTAACTTTTCCAGTGGTGTCTTTCTGCCTGAGGAAGTTAGTACGATCCTCTCCCACTTAATACAAACTTAGAGAAATACTCCACATGACTGCCTCAGGTTTACTCCCAAAGCAGTTACACTTGGTCCCAAATAGCCTGTTGTGTACAACTTCTAAGCTTTTTCTGGTGGGCTCTGAGATATATCTATATATAGATATAGATATATATATATATGGAATTGTCACGGTTTAACCCTAGACAATGACTAAATACTGCATAGCTCCTCACTGATTAGCACGTATATACCCCCCCACACACACACAGCGGGATGAGGAGGAGAACCAGGGATAAAACTCCTAAAATTCATGGATTGAGATAAGCACAGTTTAATAATTTAAACTACTACTACTAATAATTATAATAATAATAAAAAGGAGAGGAAAAAAGAGAGAAAAGACAAGAAAAAACCAAGTGACGCAAAATACAATTGCTCACCACCCACTGACTGGTGTCCAGCTTGTCCTCAAGCTGTGACTGGCCCCTTTGAGCCCAGTTCAGGTCAGCTGTCCCAATACTGCGTGGAAATGGAGAAGTCCTAGACTTAGGATATGCGCTGCTTAACAATAAGCAGAACATTTGTGGATTATCAGCATTCTCATATTGAATCCAAAACACAGCATGTACTAGCTACATGAAGCTAGTACTACTAGCTTCTAAGAAGAAAAATGAATTCTATCCCAGTGGAAACCAGGACAGGTGTGTGCAATCCAGGCACGCTCAAGGCTCTTTTCTGCAAATGGGGCAGTATGCACGTGTAGGAGACAGGAAAGGTACCAGCAGGTAGCCCTGATGGCCAGTTACAGCTAGGACTTAAACGTGACATTTTGGTGTGGCTATTTTGAGGAAATGCTCACTCCCCTCTCCTAACACAAGACAGCTGTTAGGTAAGACAGAAGGAATTTAGTAAATGGTAAAAGGTAAAGTATGTCAAGGTAAGAGACAAAGTAACTTTTAGAGTAAATGGGCAGCAGAGTTGGAAGTTACCTGCTTTTTATCTTCTTCCTGGGGGATGATCTTACATCCAGTATTTCATTCTGGGCAGACTGAATAATCTGTGTAGTCATTGACAGGAAACAGTAATATAATAGTAGATATTGCAGTATATCCTGCCTGAAAATTTCAAAGTATCTTCTGTTGAGGATATAAATCTAAAGTACCTATCTTTCTTTTCTAATGCCTTAGGTCTAAATATGCTCTGTTTTCCGTAGAGAGCAACTATAATTTAAATGATTTACTCTGTGCATAAAGAGTGTGAATTCTCCAAGTGTTCCTGCTTTTATTTCTCAAAGAAAGCCCTTAGAAAAAAAAGCAACTTAAATATACAGTCATTCAAGATGCGGGTAGAATCTCTGAAGTACTGCTTCACCTTAAAACTATCAACATAGAAACACATTTTGAAAACAACAAAGTGACTGCTGAGTGTATGAGCAATATTGAGATGGCAGTGCAAGATCAGTCACTTCTCGCAGGTCTTTAATATCAAACCAAAGACAGAGTTTTACTAAGATTAAGGTTACCACAAATTACAAGATACAAACGTTTGTATTTTCAAGTGGTGACTAAGTCAGTGTGTAGGGGTTATATTTTACATCCACACTATGCTGGAGCAGTATATTCTTCTGGCATTGTGCTGCACTCATTTTTCATGTGACAAAGGCTTTTTGGGGTATGTGCAAATGCCTCCCATCATCTATAACACAGCACTGCTAATTGTGCAAAATATGCAGATGCTGTAATTTACTGACTACCAGCTATAAATTCACTAGTAATTGGGGAGAGGGGTGGAATAAGAGAACTGTAAGTAGAGCTCTACAAAATGCATCTTACTGTATTATATTTGCTTCTGTTTGTGTGTCTCTTGAACCTTTCCCGTCTCTTCTCTTTTCCCCTTTAAAATGGGGCTGCATGGACATGTGCAGTTTTCTGATTTAATTACAACTCCCATAAACAGAAGATTATTTCACCATTAATTATATATTAGGATGACTTACTTTACGAAACATAATTTTTTTATTTCTCCCATTCTTTTAGCTATGTCTTCATATCTTATTCTGAGAAAAAGTGGTTAACTTTTTCAAAGCATTTTGGAGGAAAAGTCCTGAGGATAGTGAGTTAAATGGTGGCAATAATGAACTGTTAGGACTTGCAGCAAAAGATCAACCCATCTCCTACTGCAAGTCTCAAATAGAATCCAATGTGATCCAGACAAAACTTCCCCTAAACCGGGGATAGATTACCTTGAACATAAATCCATCAAATAAATAAACCTAGTTTAAAAGCCCCAGTATTACAAGAGAAAATCTGTGTCCCTTTTCTCCTTCATTGTTTACAGCACCATGTGAAAAGAGGCAGCTTGATTTCCAATTACTCAGTGTTTCAATGGACTCTATATTATTTTCTAAGCATTTAGGGGACTGTTGCAATTCCTATTTTGCTCCTTACCCTTACCAAGACATTGCTAGCCCACCGTATACACACTCTGTAGCGGATGTGTACTGGTTTTATTAATCGCCTGGGGAACTGATATGTACAGAAAATCCTTTCTTACTAAAATCAATTGTAGCAAATTTCATACAAATGGAGAAAACTATAACATTTTGTATGTGAGCAATGGTCTTTGAAGTAGAAGGTTCGATATCAAATGGAGTTTTATTTTGTGTCTCATTTGTCTTACAGTACGCATGCAAATGCTGACTTTGTGACAGAGGTATACATATATGTTACATGAATATGAGCAAAACTGATAAAATCTCTCTTTCAATTTTTTTGCACAAAGCAGTGCTTATAATTGATCTTTTTTTAGGAACACAGTATCCAAAGCATGAATTTGAATTGTACACACAAACTCTGCAGTTGAACATGTTAAAGAGAACACTGGTCAGGAAGACAGTGAAGAAAGCAATGGCCTCAGGTTTTTGAATTAATTAGTTTTTTATTTTTATTTTAACTTCTGAGGCAAAAATACTACTGTGTAGTCTTTTAATTAAAAGTAATCTGCATTTCTTTTGCATTTTCACCATGAGGGGGTTTGTTATAGTTATTCAAATATAAAGAAAGACAATTAGGTGATACCTTAATGACTTCAGCCCAATTCAGAGCCAGTCTGTCATGTAAAGGAGGGGCTTACCTTACAGGCCAGATGTTATGCAAAAATCTATGTCAAATGTGCAATTTTTTTAAGCTTTAGGTTTTTAAATTTTCTGGGTCATATTTCATCACTGCTTTTACTTTCCCAGTTAAAAAGTAAAAATTCATTTAAGCATTTTTGTCTGTTAATATATATATATTTTTTTTTTGTAACTTCATCTGGAATTTTCTGTGATTAATAGGCTATAACTAGTTTTCTTTTAATAATGAGGTAAATCTTTCCTCTGCCATGGCTGTCTTATAAAATAAAACACACTAAATTAGGCTTCTTTCTCTTGCTAATCATTCATATTCAGCTATTGACATGTAAAGTCCAGATGGTTGACTTACTGACTATCCTAATTCATTCTTTTGAATAGCAACAGTTTGCCTTTTGTCATGTATTTTCTCCGTTTGTAAAGGCTTTTGTTATTTATCTGCGTTTACTGAATAAGCTTACACATTACAGCATTTAGTAAGTTCTACAATCTTTGACAAAGTTTTCTTCAGATGCAGCAGCACAGTACCTGTGTAGGAATCCCATAGATTATTCCATGATATCGCATGAAAATCTGATGGAATAGTACTATTTCCTTCATTTATTTACTTCAGTGAAGTAAATATTTCAAATATTAAGTCTGATTAAAATATGAAGAATCTAATAAAAAAATATTGAAATTAGTGTACTTGAATTCTACATTGAGCTTATAGGCCAAGGAGATTAAAGGGAGACATAATCATAGAGTTTAGCTGCAGTGAAACAACAATTGCATGTCCATTTGTAATATTAACTTGTCGGTGGTTCTGCTGTAAATTTAAGTCTTGTTTTATTTGTTTGGTTTTGCATATTTTGACATTTACATGATGCTATGTCTTTTATTCCACTGCCTTCATACAGAACTCTCAGTAGACCTTTAGTATGAAATGTGTCATACATCTAAAGCCATTACTAGCTGTCATGATTTTACAGAGTATTTGTCCCTCCTAAGAGACAATAGAAAAATATATCCTGTGATAGCAAATTCCAGTTCCATCAATCACAGTGGTATCTTTTTATTTCATTGGTGAAAAACTTGATGTTGTCTTTGAGGTAATTTACTTAAGTGCTAAATCGCGGTGTACACATTTTCATAAGGTACTTCAATAAAAAGTACAGAACGTATTCCATAATTTCTAATGTACTTCAAACTTTCTAACAATCATGGTGCAGATGAGTAGAATTGCATTTTGGGAGTTCTACATCTGGGAACACTGTGTGAAAAGATAATTACGGGTAAATGGAGCATTTTTGATACCAAAGATAGCCTTAGAATGAGAAAGAATAAAGAGATATCCTATATTTAGTTTCTTCAAATGAATATTCCATTCTATAATGTAAAATGATGGTTGGAAATTATAGTTTTAAAGTGACTTTGAAAATGTCCTTGATTATGAATTCTGATTTTATTTAAAATTTCAGTGTCAAACAAGGCTCTTGATATCTTTAAATGGTAATATATAAAAATCTAATTCTATTTTATATTTGTCAACATTGGATTACAGAAAATATTCATGCTAAACTTCAACAACGATAAAGCATAAAAACTTTCATTACCGAACTTAAACTTTGGTAAGGATATTTTAAAGAGAACTTATTTGTGTCTTGGTCTTTGTTGTTTATTTGATTTTTTTTTTCTGTGAGATTTCTAAAATGTTTATTTTTGCTGCCAGAAAGATAGGTATATCACATTTAATTCCTAAATGGAGAATGTTGTTTTCCTTATGATGTGTGAGCCTCCAGTATGCTGTCCATCTTGAGTGGGATTTAGAGCTGTCAAAACACATCTGAAAAATTGGATTTGTTCTCATGTTCAATTTTTATGAAACTATTGGTTTTGAATAATGTATACACAATCAATAACATATTTATGGCATGTTAGTGGTGATCCAAAAGAATTCATAAATACGTGATAAATAGTTTTGTGATACAAACTGTAGATTCTACTCTATTATTTATTAATTTTTAGAGTATAACAGATAATGCTTTCCGAGATCTGTAGATAGACAGGGTTATTGCTATTTTCTGTGCTTTGGGGAGAAAATTATCTTCATAGCTAAAATGCTGTAGATACAGGGAGTAGGGGAATTACCATCATGGCTAAAGTTTGCTGATACATTTTACAAGCCACTTAGGACAAAGCAGATAATCCTTTAGAACAAATGATAATAATACTAGTGACTGCACTAATTATTTTACATAAATATGTGTAAGTTTTTAAAAACAGGAAAAAGTGTAACTTACATGAGATAGGTCTTCTAAAATAATATTGTCTTAGTCATATATGAGTCAAATCTGCACAAAACACTATAAAATAATGTATTTTTACACTGGGGAAAAAAAAAAGAATCTTAAGCTGCTGTTACCGTCCTCAGTAGGTACAGATGGAATCAGTGCTGATGCACGTGGTAGAAGCATAAGAGCTTGATCCCTAAAGACAGTGAAACCAGTGTCTGTAAGTGCTCACTTACACTTTCGCTAAGCTGCTTTGAATGAGGCTTGTCAGTAATTCTTGTACTCTTCAAATAAAGGGTACAAGGCTTGACTCCATTTTAGGATGACAGTATCCTTTGGCAAGAGCACATATTCCAGGGAAGCCTACAGCTAATGTGCAAATCTTGTTTCCCATTTGTTTTTCAATCACTCAAGCTTGCAGTCAAACAGGAGAATTATTTTCAAATGTTTGCTGACCAGGAATATAAAGGTCAAGGAATGTTTAAAGAGAGGATAAACAACTGTCTTGTTTAAGTTAATTTGATATGATATGATATGATTTATTAGCTGTTTAAAAAGTTCATGAGTGGAAAGTACTTTTTTATAAATGATAGAAAATATTATGAGATAAATATTCATGTGAATATATGTCAGTGAAAATTTATGTATGAAAAGTTTTGTCTTCCTTTCTCTTTACCATTTACAGACTAACTGTATTAGCACAAAAAGTAACATTTATTTCATTGACCTTTTTAATTCATTGCATTCAGGTTTGTACTTTTTTTTTTCCTACAGTAAATGTAATGTTGCAATTACTAAAGTCAGCAGTTCCAGTGGAAACACTGGTGAACTCATTAAGTGCACTGTCAGGTGTTGCCAACTCCAGATGTCAGCCAACTGAATAGTGAGATATAAATAACTCTTTACGGAAGAATTGCAGTCTAACAAATTACCCATCTTAGACAAAGCTAGACCAGTATCCTGTGACTGGGTTTGCTACTTACTAGCTGCTAATGTGTGGAACAAATGAGAGGAGCATGTGCCCCTTCTTAGAAGATATGAATCAGATTAATGACTGCTTGACTCCCAGAAGCCTGTTTGACAGGTGTCCATGCAAAATAGAATTTAAATGCAAGAATGCACTCCAGCACTATCTTTCTATTTATTTTCTTTTGTATTATTCCTTTCTCTAACCAAGCTATATACAAAAAGGTGGGGTTTCTTGACAGTTAAATTTGTATGGCCTCTGAACTTTCTGTATTACTTCCTGTGGATTTCAAGGAGCATCTAGGTGGGAAGTAATATGGAACCACAGTAAGAAGTTCGCATGGAGCAACAGCAACAAAGTGGGGGAGGAGAAGGGGTGAGAAAGAGAGAAAGTTTTACTCCCCTTCTCATGAGTCAGTGTTTTGGAACTTAAAAGTGTTGGCAATACTGTTGTCAGGTGCAAATGTAATAAATTTCATTTGATAAGCTTTGCAGAACACTTTGAAAATTGCCACCTCCATGAGTTTTTATACTCTTTTGCGTAGTGCATACCTTTTATTTACAACAAACCTTCTATTTCTTCTGAATTATTTTGAAGGTTAGAATGTGTCACCTATATTTGTATTTTTATAGTTTTACAACTAAAGTCTAAATCTTACCTTGACTGACACAGCCCTACCTTAGATGTAATGCAAGAACACTGAGTTTCAGAGAGAGAAAACATGTTTTATATGTACTGTGTGACAAATAAATGTGGATATTCTTGGCAAGAATGATCTTGTAGCAGAGAAAAGCATGAATGGCAGTCACTAGAGTTTTGAACTTTGTAGAAAGGTGAAAATCTGTTACAAATAGCCAGATGATTCCGTTCATTTATGAAAATCTGACACTGTTCTACAATTAAATATTCATATAGATTGGACGTCTGTCTCACCTTCTTGCCTCAGACATTTGTCTTCTATTGTAGAAACCATTCACGTGCACTTGGAGAACTGTGATCATATTGAAATACACGTCATGGCACATTATTTTTCCTCAACTTGTTTCTTAAGTTCTGTGGTATTAGTCTCCTTTCCAAACAGAATAAAAGAGTTGCAGATCTTCTTTAAAGAGTGTAAGCGCCTCAGACATGCAATGTCTTTGAGATAAGAAGTTCTTAAATGAAGTAAATCTGAAATGGATGTTGGTGTGGGTTTTGGCTCAGCCTAACTCGAGAAGTATTAGTATAAACTATACTTGTGGCTGCAGCAAGGAGCTTGGGGACTGTTGACTGAGAGGTGAAACTCAAAAGCAAAAAGGGGCCAAGTAGATCCAGTATAAACAGTTTTGAAATAATAAGAAATAAGAAGTGTAAAAGGAATAGTCCTTAAAAATATAATATCAGCAGAAATGTTGAAATAGCTATTTAGAGTGTTACACTCTCTTTGCATAAATTGTGATTAATACAAATACTATTGCCCCTCCTATTGACATGCTTCACATAGATCTTATCTAGTAGTTTTAGTGTTTGACTGAATTTTCACTTCAAGTGTTCATTTAAGAGTTCTTGGCTTGGAAGATGTTTGACTGTGTATTCTGTTATTTTGAAGTGATTCTTGTTTGAGTGACACCACAGGCTGTTTTTCATTTGTCTTTTTGGTTTGTGATAATTACAGTTATAACTGAAGGTTAAGAATGAAACTTATACATAATGTAAGTGGGGAAGTCTAAGCTTCCTAAATGTTTTGAAAACATGCTGAAAGTTCATGCAGTTTTCTTTACCTTTCTTCTGAGGTAAGTCCTCTTTAATGGCAGTTGCCCTGACCGGGAAAGTTATGGAGCTCCAAATCCTTATTTCTAACCCTTGTTGCATCATCTTTTATAAGAGTGATGTTCTGATCATAAACAGTGTTTGCTACTTTCGTCCAAATTAGTTCATTTTTCATTATGTTTCAGTCAGCCATCCATCTTGATCTTTATGAATGACACAAACAGCGCTTGTACACTGCAGAAATAACAACCTTTAAACAAGTCAATCCAAAATAGATACTATCTATGTGGCGTTAACATGACAAAACTGTTTCCCTCTTGGAATTTCAGTTGCAGTATTTTCTGGGAAATCCCTAAAGATTTCAAAGCAATTGCTTTGGTTGCAAAGTATGGTTCAGGTGAATGTTTTCCAGTAAGTCTCGTCCTGGATGTTAGCGGAGAAAAATTTTGTATTTTAGATTTGAACTGGGTGTGTTTCCTTTAAGGATTAGATTGTGTAACTAATGGTGAATTGGACATAGAGCTGCAGATTTAATACATTGTTTAAGCATTATCATAACCTTTGAAACTTTACTAAAAATACATTTTTTTGATTATTCCAATTATCACTGTGATATGAAGTGTTTACATGTTATCTGGTAAAATACAGTTTCAATTAACAGGCAGACGCTAACAGAGTCGAGGGGTGAAATAAACTTCCATATTTTCATATTTGTAGAAAATTCTACTGTCTGCCTTGCAGAGAGTGTGCCTTTAGGAGACACTGTATCTCCTAAAACAAATCACAGAGACTAGAATAAGTAATTTTGCATCCCTGACTGGTTTCTGCAGCCTGTCTCAGAGTAAGGCACCAGAATATCTACACACTGTGCAGAGAGATGTGAAGTCAGGAAATGCTCAGCACGGGGATGTGCTTGAATTTTGATGCCTGAGAAGCCTTTAGTGATTCCTCTCATGCAAAATCTGGAACCTGTAGTGTCTTACTGAGGACAAGCAGCTGTGCGTGTTCCTTTAAAGAAAAAAGTAAGTATTTTAAGAAACAGCCATTAAGGCAGATGCAATACTGATTTATGTTTCTTTTATATTTCAGTGAGTCCAGCCTTTATGTGGGATACCCAGATTCCTAAACTTCTTAACCCTAAGGTTAAAATTTGTACCTTTCAGCTCTGTAGAAAGTAGATGGTAACTCTGTACTGAATGTTCATGCTTAACAGATACTTAAATCTGAGTTTGAAGTAACCAAATAACCAAAAGAGGGATTTTTTTTTCATCTCTCTTTCAGAAAGTCACATTATAAAATAGCTTTCAGAGGAGTTAGTTAATTATTTGAAAGCTTATGGGGTAAACTTCATGAAGTACAAAGAGATTGGCAAGTACTGGCAGTGATGATACAGGAATTAGAGTTATATATTGAATTAAAGTGTGTGGTGGATTTTATCTGAAAAAATTGAAATTTCATAACTCAGCAAGCTATTGTATTTTTCTGGTGCAGGACACAATGGTTTTGTTACAGCAGAACTAGGTTCTGGCAGTAGAAGACCGACAGTACCTATAACACCTACAGCTGTAGCTTTGATTATTGCACAGAGTTTAAACATTATTTTGGCCACAGACAGATTGGTTTGCAAAGAATTTTAATATTCTAACACTAATAGAGATGGCTGCTTCATTCACATGTAACTTAAGAAAAAAATCGTAAAGTGTATTTAATTAGATTCATTATTGCGAGCAAAAGGATATAAGATTGAAATTCACAAATTAACAACTTGCTTTCACCTGTCATCACTTGGTGTTATTGAAGATCGTATAAACTAGCCTCAGTAACATCTCCATCTTTTAAAATCAGTGTTTTCATATGTAGTTGCAGCTCAAGCTTAGCAATATTCCTTTCAAGTAAATAAAAGACATAAAATGCAAAATATAGTTTGTATAGCTGTGTAATGTGTTATATACTGTGCTGATAAAAGTTGGTGATGTGTTGATAGTTTGTTGGGTTTTTTTTTAAATTCACACTAATTCTTTAGTAGGAGATATTTCTTTTCTCTGCATGTTGTTTTAATTTTCATTCTTTTCTTTCTGCTTTATGCGTTCCTTTCCTTAGAGATTTGCTTCATAGCTTATTTAGCTAGACAAGAAGGAGAAGTAAAATTAGGGGTATTGCAGAAAAGCTTTTTCTATCTTCAAAATACATCCTACCAGGCAGGGTTAGTCAACTCTATTTTAGATAGAAATGGTCACCCATTTCGAATATGCCCTGAAGAGATGACGTTTTGGCCCAAAAAACACTTAAACACTGTGTGTATGTTGTTTGTGGTTACTGTAACAAATAAGTTTAATACCTGTTTTTAGTGCTCTGTTGTCCTTACTATCTTCCTTTAAATATACTTGACTTTAGGTAATTATGAATTTTTGAACTCTGTTAACAAGATTTAAGGCTGGAAAGTTTTACCTCAGTGCACACATATGACTGCAGGTGAAGAGCCATGAAACTTTTCCTTCTTTTTTAACTGGCTACAGACGTCTCAGGGGAGGTACAGCAAGGTTCCCAAAAGCACCCTCGTGTGTTGGGTGTGTGCAGTTCAGAGAGACAGCAACACTCCTCATGATGCTGAAGGGCAGTGTAAATTCACACCTGTCCTTAGCTTGGGCTTTACTGGTGTGTTTGATCTCTCATGTAGAATTCAAAGCAGATTTTACCCAAATTTTGGTATGAAAAAGCATCGTTTGCCATAATTGGTTATTATAATACAGAAATACAAAATATCTGAGCATTCTTTAAGTCAGTTGCATTTAAATCCAAGTATCCTTTCTAATCTTTAGACTGTTATTTGTAGACACGACACAGTGATAAGGCAATACCTCATCAAGATGTTAAATATGAAGTTTGGGAATATCTCAGCCGCCAGAAAAATGTCAATATTCTGATGTGACATTCACAGAGCAGTGTTCTGTTTGAATTACTAAACAGCTGTCTGTACTGTCAATGACACAGTTTAAAATATTTGACAATAAGAAGAACCTCAAGCCCTTATAAAAAGAATTTAATTATGTACATGTATCTTATTTAGGAAGTTTTGGCTTACAGTAATGAAATTGTGCATATATATTTTAAAATCATCTCTCAAAATATCAGTGTCAGAAAGACAATCCTCTCTCTCTCTTCCTACCCCCTGTTCCCCCCTTTTGGAAAAGATACCTGATGTAAAAATGTAATGTCACCCTTTCTTGTCTGACAAATCTTATGAGGTAATATAAAGTGATAAAAGTATAGTCTGTGTATTTTTATGCTATTTTGACATTTTGTCTCAGTGGCTGGTATATTAGAGCAGATCTCTTGAGATTCTGATTGAGCATTATTTTTTGTTTTTCTGCAAATGACAGTATGATTTCACTTGTTAAGAATTAAATATTTTCTTACAATACCACACCAGATGCATTGCCTTCTGTATGGTGGAAAATCTGTGTATCAGGTTTCCCCTATATTGATTTGTATCTAAGCCTTTTTCAATGCATTTTGCTCAAAGTTTTATTGTAACAGCTTGCAGTGCAATCAAAAGACATGCTTGTAAGACATTTTTACCCTAATTTGAGACAGTCCAAACAACCCCAGTCAATAAATAATACCAGCTTGGCATGAACTGCAGAATATTGTGGGAAAATATGCACCATGGTTTTCATATTCAACTTCCAAAAGTATTATGTAAATAGAAAAAAAAAAAAAAGAAAAGATCACTGTATCACTGAATTGCAAAAACAGAATAACTTTACCATCCTGCAGTTCTGAAATTAGCTCAATTTAATAAAAAGCTTTAACAAGCTTCACAAATCTGAGATCTAAGAACTCTGATCCTTCCACTTCAAACACACGGGCCCGTAGCACTTGGTATAAAGGGAGAGCTTGTTAGCTGTTGGCAACAGAAGTCCTTTCCGAGCTGCGCCAGCCAACAGGGGACAATTTATGCAGCCGAGCATTGTGCATGAGCCTAATGCCATCGGAGGCAACAGCAGAGCGCTGCTGTGACATTATGGTGATCAGCATAGGGCACAACACGATTCACAGAAGTGGTTGCTGAGCAATTATCTGTTTTCATGGGTTTTTCTGGCTTGTAAAATGAGAGCATTTGAAAAGATAGTAATATCCTGTGTGCGAACTACAACAAAGCAAAACCCTTCTTGACCAAGTTAGAATATCACATTGCTTTTACGTGAATTTTCTTCATATTTAGACATTACCGTCAAATAAATGTTTAGGTCTTAGGAAAAACAGGTTTTTCAGCCCAAACACAAATGTGATACAGGATTCCTTTATAGGTAAGTGCTATAAGAAGTGGACAAGAATAATCAGTCAGGCTGCATAAACCTTATATCTGAAGGTTGTGGCTAAAACAAAGAAATAGTAACACCAATGTTAATACACTCTCATTAAAAGAATATATTTAAAGTCAATGTACAACTACTTGTATCATCAAGTGAAAATGCAAAACTTGCATTTATATTATCAGAGGTAAAATAGTGAACACTTTTAGTGAAAGGGTGATTATTCATATGTCTTGATTTGTAATGTATCTATTTACTGATAAAGCACCCAAATAGTATTCTAGGTTTTAAGCAAAAGCAATCACAAATGGATAAAAATCCCTAGTCTCCTGTGAAGAGGTGATATCTGTCTATTTACAAGCCATAACTGGATTAACTCATGTTAGGAGAGGATGATTCACAGTCTTATTTACTTGCTTTCTAAAATCAAACCTGAAAGTATATTCAGTGAAAATAGATAGAATAGCAGGTTGGCATTTCAGGTTGTGGTTTGCTAGTTTATTATTCTTTCCCTTTACTACAAAATACATTTCATAGCCACCCACTAGTATTTTTTGTTTTGACAAAACATAGTTTTAGAGACCAAATTTCTCATTCATCTCTTCTGTCTGTATGCTAGATAAATATGTAAGTAACAAAATATAGAGAACTTGCTTATTTTATTTGTCCCAAGGGAAAAATTTATACGTTAATGAAATTTTTAATTACTGAGCTTTTAGATATCTTTTATATAATTTTGAATTTCCAGTTCAAAATTATGTTTTAGCTGTATTGCTGATAAACTGTGCACTGTGTTATCCATGGTGCTTTTTCAATAGTGAAGCTCTTTTATTGTTGTGTTGAAAAGCCAATGATAGAATTGACTGCTGCTTTCACTACTGTTTTTTAAAATCAATTTTAGAAATGAGTGGAAGACTTCATAGGAGAATTGAACATCATTTCATTACCTAAAATGTGAACTTGCATATTTTGAGTATATATTGAAGCTTGAAAAATATTGACTATGTTGGACACAGAATTGCTGATAATGCTGTGTGGGTAAGGAAAAGAAAAAAAACTCTCCTTGGTTCTGCCTATTGAGTATATCTAACAAAGCCAAGGATCCAGCAGTTGGATTTTGTTGAAGGATTTCACAATCTAACAGGTTTGAAGGGATTGAAGCAGACTGGAACCAGACCCCCGATGGATCCAACTGCCTGGGCCCTGAAGGAGGCAGGACAGCCCCAGGGACTGGACCTGGGAGGTGCAACAGGCTGTGAGCTGGGCTTTTCCACAGGCAGAAACAGGACAAAACAGCAGTAGAGAATCAGAGAAGGAGAACAGTGTAGTCTTATCCACCTTTCTGCTCAAGCAAGTTAGAAAGCTTCCTTTCAGTGCATTTTTTTTTGGTCACAAATTAAAATCTGAGTGTAAACAACATAGGGACTGAGTATTCACAGGAGCTAGAAGACTTAACAGAAGACACAAGCTATGCAAACTGATGGAGAATGGTTCTTTTTGTAAATCCCAATTGGATGTGATGCTAGGCTAAACCTTTTTATTAGATGCATCTGTGAAATGAGCATTCACAGCCTGAAAAGCTTTCTAGAATTCTGATAGAGGTAGTCAAATCACTTTTTTTTTCTGCTTAAAATCTAATTTCAGCTTTACTGGTGCAAAATGCAGAAATAGCTGTCACAAGTGTCTTAAGATTCATGAGAGCAAAGAGGGACCTAGACTATGTGTCTTCCTGATTAGGATGAAAGTAGGAGTTTTGGTTTTAATTTGTGTTTATGTGCTTTGCCTTCAAGAGAAAATGCATAGAAGTGTTGAGAGCAAGAGCCAAAAATCTCTTCAGGGACTGGATTCATTGCAAGGCTACAGTCTTAGTACTTTGTTCTCCTCACCCTATTTCTGCAGTTTCAGACCTTGTAAAATAATTTTAATGGAAAACACAGGCAAATGCCTCCACAGTTTGGTAGAACAATTGAGTATGGCAAGGAGCTCCAGAAATTTTGTTCAAGCATGTGCTCAGAGCAGGTCTTATTGAATCAAGTTTCTCACATCCAGGTCCATTTGAGTCTTGAACAATTTAAGGGTACTCCAAGCCACTCTGGGGATATTGGGCAAATTGTTCTGGTATTTCACCCTCCATAGTTGTATAGCATTTTTTACTGTAACTAATCCAGCTTAGATATGTTGCTGTTCATTCTATCTCTGTGTAGAAAAGAAAACAAAACAAAAAAACCCAAACAAACAATCAGAAAAGCTTTAAAAAAACCAGAAAATGTGTAGCTTTAAAAATAAAGTTATAATTGAGCAAAGAAAGGTGATTAAACATGCATGTGCCCATGCATGCTGTTTTGGGAGTCAAATACAGTTGGTATGGGGACAAAGTAAATTCCAGGTCTATGCAGGCAGATACTTCTGTCTGCTGTTGCTGGGAAAAGGAATGAGGAGAACAGGCTGAGAACAGGCATAGTTAAAAGAATTCTTAAACAACATCAACACAGACTTTCTATAACTTTGTGCCCATTAACACCCAGACCACCAGCAAGAGCTTGGTTTGATTGTGACTTCGTTCTTCTTACAGAGATGGTCTTTTGGTGCCTTCTTAAGTTCCCCAAGTCAGAGATACATGGAATATGCAAAGGGCAATGAATACCTTGCAAAGCTATCAGGCTTTCTGAGGACTCATTAAAAACCAAAAGAATAAATGTAGATACTGATAATGCAAAATTCACTTTCCTCTCACTTTATAGTATAACACTTGATAACCTGGAATGCAAAATTCACTTTCCACTGACTTTATAGTATAACACCTGATAACCTGGTGATGCCAAACTAGATTTAATTAATGTTGGGCCTTTGTTCAAAGCCACAAAATTGGTAAGCTAGAAGAATAGCTTCCTTTAACAGTTAACAGGAATGTGCACTTATGCAAAAATGCTTTATAGCAATAATTACTGTGGGGTTTTTTTAATTTTAAAATTGCCTATGAAGTATATTTCCTAATTACTTTTAAGTATTTAAAATTATGCATACAAAGAAATTAGCTTTTCTAGAGAAATAATTTCCAAGCAATCAAATTTTTTCCTGCAAATTACCCAAGAAAAAATGCTATTGCATTTAATTGACTGGGGTTTTTTTTTACGACTTACGACATGAAAATTCTTTTCTGAGATCTGAGTTGCATAGATGCTGGTCTAATTCTTTTCTGAGGACAAAGACTCATAATACAATTTATAGAAAGGCAAAAGAAGTGATGAGGGAGTACTGCCAGAATATGTTTCAGGAATGAAAATCCAAATGGTCATCTGGTAACAGCACCTTAGCTGGGGAGTAAGGGATGTTCTTCCTTTGGCTTGCAGGCAATCCTCACCTAGGACAAACCTAGGGTAAAGAAAATTTAGAGTGTCCAAACCCCAGTTTGCTGCAGTCCTCTTTCCAAGGCAAGTTCTAGGTCAGTCAACCCTGCAGTGTATCCTGTCTCTCCAATCCCTCTGCAGAGAGGGGTAACATCCCACACAGTGAGCAGTGGAAGAGGATGAGTGGAATCCCACCCATTCTAGAAATCTGTCTCTAGGAACAACAGGGCCACCGATATTAAGTGCTGAGGAAGCGTAATTCTTGGTGATTTTAATGTTCATAACAACATACGTCATTATTTATGTGAAATACATAGATACAGAACTTTTTAGAAACTCTTTAGATGTCCTCAGTGTGACAAAAAACATCTTAAGACAACACTTCAATAGAGTGTTCTATATACACGAGGAATTTGAAGGGTTTATAAGATACCACATCACACACAGCTGATGAGAAATAAAAAGAATATAAATGAATGCAAGACCTAAAAAAAACCCCCAAGCCTGTTTGATATATCAACCATATTAGCTTTTAAAATAATTTTAGGTTAAGTCTGCTCTTGTTTGGGGATAACTTCCTGATGAATACTTGTAAGCTAGAGCAGAGAGGATGAGAAGCAGCCAGCTGGAGAGGTAGTTCTTCTGGGAGACAGGTAGGCTAATAAGAACAATGCATACGTCTTTTAGAAGGCCATTCCTTAGCTGTAGTAGAAGACTAGCAAAAAATAAATATTTACAATGATCAGAGACTTTCTAAACTATAGAATATGGGCAATGTGGCAGGTATTTTCAGGGGAAAAGTTAAATATGTAATTAACTTTGTTCTTTATGATGCAGTTTAGAATTAGAATTCTTACACGTTGTACCCTCCTTTCTATTGCTTTTTTAGTAATCTGTTTCTCACAAAAACACTTCTTTTTCATGTCAGCTGGAACTAAGGAGACAGATATTGTCAGGTTATTCCCTTCTGCAACACCTGAATAGATGTAGAGTGGCGTGGTCTATGTAAGAGGGAAAACCAGAACAGAATTGATTGCACAAGATCTCTCTCAAGAGAAAGGAAGCCAGTTACTGTGCTACCTTGGACGTATACTGGAGCACAGCAGCTGTGTGTGTGTACAATCTTAAGCAGAAGGTAAAAAAGGCATTTTGCTGTCCCTTAGTTGCCATCTAAATTAACTGGATTTGCTTCTCATCTGCTGTGCACACAGTTCCCACAGCTTAGCTGATCTGTCATGTGTTGTTAAACCAGTAAATTATTTATGTACCTAAACCTGCAGGCAATGTAGAGCAGTGTACGAAGAGATAAATCTACCCAAGTTAGATTTAATTAAAAAATAATGTAAGGGTTTTGAATTCTTAACATAAGCCAGCTGATTTTGAGGTTGAGCCTTTAGAAAACATAATAAGAACATAGTCACAGATTATTAAAAATTATTCTGTAGACTATTTTGTAGTCTTGCAGAACTGTGACTTGCATTTGATTTTAATTTCATTGCATGCCAGTAATTCCATTCTTTCCAAAAAGATCTGTAAAGAAGAGAAAAAAGTAGTGTTTGATACAAAGAACATACTAGGATACTTGAATACTAAGTATTTATAGACTAAGTACTTGTTTAATACTCCTAGGTGTGTTGTGGGACAGATCCCTCTGCATTGCAAGGAAAAAACCAAATTATTCTAGTTGAAATGGAACACTACTCAAATAACTTTTAGCAAATTCATTGCTATGAGAATAAATGCAGAATGTTCACAAATAGAAAGACATGATTCAAGTCCTTATCTTACCTGTTGGGGTATATGTACCTGGCAGCTGACTTCCAGATGTCTATGGCAGCTCCACACCTCTGTGTTCTGAGTCTTACATGTTAATTCAGCATTTGGGAATACATACAAAAAGAAGAGTCATCCCATTTTATTTTATTTTTTTTTTAACTACTCCAAGAGCATTGTCAAAGCAAGCTCAAAGTAATATTTCTATTACTTTTTGTCTTCCTGGACAGTATTTCTATCCGTGTATCATACAGCAGTTGAACATAGCCTCTTCCCCAGGCTGTAAATTCTATCCAGCATATGTGTGTGTGTGTGTGTGTGTGTATATATATATTCAATTTTTTTTTATCATGTCCTAGGAAGATCAGCTTAACAAACATGCTACTTTTGGGAAAACAAAAAAAGAACAAAAAAAGATTAACTAGAAAGAAAGAAGAAAACACCTTTTCTGGCTTTCAAATATCTCAAAATCAATTATATAGACAATATCTAGCTTTTAAAAAAAGAACAAAAAGAACTTTTGTTTGTTGATGCAGTGACTGGATAATGTTGCATTTTGTATTCTCAAATGAGTTCAGTAAGCACAGATATATTCGGGAAATTACCTGATTATCTTGTGCAAATAGAAGTTCTTCCACAGCTAGATAGTGTACACATATCTGAAATCTAAAAATTATATTAAAATTTTGTTGTATAAACTTATTTTTAATTATTTTTTCATTCAGTTATTTAAATAACAATTTTTATACTGAGAGAGAGAACAGAACTTCCTACTTAAATTCTCTGTTTTGTTATATTTTATGTTTTCATGGTGTTATGCAGTGTCTCTGATCTTTGTTCTTAAGCGAGTTTTCAGTGTACTTGGCAATTGCCCTCATCATTTTTTGAACTGTACAGTTTGGTTCTTGAAATTGGGAAACAACAATCACTAATGTTGTTTTGAATTAAAGATTGATATGCATAACGGTATTGGAACATCCTCTATATTATTCTCTATGTCTTTTGCATGTTTTGTACATCTTGTTTGATTCTATAGCAGGACATGAGTATTGAATTAAGATAATAAGTGAACTTTTTCCAGTATTTTAAACCACTAGATATTCTTTGGATATCTTACTTTTCTTTCAATTCTGAATTAATCAACTTTAAAGATTATTTATTATTAACATTATAATTCACCTCTTATTTTTCTGTCTTTAAAATTCTCTGTGGTACATTTCTCTTGAGTAATTAGAAATAGCAGTAACAAGAAACAGATGAAGAATTGTTGTTCATAACTTTCTAGTTTTGTTTTTTGGTTATTTAATTTATGACTATTTGAAATCCATTTTTTTCAAAGACTGTATATTCACAGCCATTTTATTCCAGTGGTGGCATAATTCTCTAGGAGCCCTCTCATTATTTTGTAGATAACTTTTGATTAGATAAACTGCTATTCCCAAGAACCATAATATGTCTTCAGAATTTATGTTTTCTGAATTTTGCTGAGTTTCCGTATTTAGGCATTATACCCATTCTTTATTGCCACCACTGTTTGCATTTTGCTTAAAACTAAAGCCATCTCCTCTGCATTAAAAAGGAGAGCGAAAAGCTGTTACCAGCTGGTCTGATGGAACGTAGGAAATGGAGAGATATCTGCAAACCCATCTTATTTATGGGGTGACTCATCTAAAAGAGTCTGGAAAACCTTTGCAATAGAGCACTGGTCAACTGAGGTACCCAGTTCATTCCCCACAGTGATCTGGCTAATGGTTTTATAAAAATGAATAAACCCCACCCTGCTCTCAGCCTTTTTAAAAAGCAGCTAAATGTTACTCTAGCGTTCTTCAGAAAAAAAATCAAGTTATCTTGTCACAGAATGCGTAATCTCAAATACAAACGGAATAATTACCTCTGCATATCTAGTTCTATTTAAATAATAAGAATTATTATCTTTTATTTGATAATTTTGCCAAGGAGAAATAAATATTAAAAAAAAAAGTGAAAGAAGAAAATACCACTTTTATAGATAGAAACTGCTAGTTTGTTGGAGGAAATCTGGGATGTGCCCACAAACTGTTGTTACTAGAACCTGAGAAGAAAAAAAAAAAAATTATTTCAGTACCATCTAATCAGTGTGTGTAATAGATCAAAGATATGTACAGCATCCTTGATATAATTTCTTTCTCAGTTGCATGAATCCAGTGGATTTATTTGCATTTTCTTTCATATTGTAAGATATATACAACTCAGGGACAATTAGTAATAAAGAAACATTAAGTACCAGAAATTAATCTCCTCAATGTTTTTTGGATTTTTTTTTTTTTTGCCTGGAGGGTTGATTTTATGGCTTTAGAGCAATTACTATTTATCATCTCTTGGTTTACGGGAAAGAATTAGAGTTATTAGCTATTAAATTATCCATGAAAATTTGACACTATACTAGACCAAACAAACCCTGGGGCTTGCTGATTTTCCCAGTATGAAACATCTGTGACTTCAGCTAGAGAGAACTTAACATTGTCTAATTAGATTTCTAAGATTTATAAGGCTCAAATGCTCTATTATTAGAAACCTGAAAATTGGAGCAAAAGTTTAAACTTGCATTTGCCGAAGATTATTTGAAAACATTTTTAACAGCACTGTGTGTTGCTAAATATTGCTAGCTTGTAATTGGTGAAGATTACCAGATAATGTATTATAGTCTGAAACAACAGGAGTTCAGGAAAAACTGTGCTCCCTACAATTGTAAATAAGTTGCAGCTTTTGACTTCAGTAATTAAAAATGCTTTATTTAAAATGCTGCACTAATTATATGCTTATTTTCATATTCCCATTTAAATATAGCTTATATTCTCTTGTGGTCTGCTGAGGCAAAAAATCGAGTTGGCGTATTTTCCGTACTGCAGTATTATCACTCATGAAGAGTGAGTGATAATCGTCACTCATCAGCATAGAAGAGTGGGTTTCTATTGGCTCTGATTCCAAGTCTGACAGTGAGTTAGCCACTATCTCTTTCTTTGGAGTCAATATGGCTTCCTAACATGGTAATTAGATAGTTCATTCTGTCTTCAATTACTGGATCTAAAAATGGTTCAGAAATTTCAATCTGTTAAAATAAAAATAGCATTATAATATAATCATTGTTGCTATATTGAAATATCAGAGAACATTATTATGTTTGCAAAGAACTCGGAAATTAGGAAGGGGAGGAATCAGAATTATCGCTCACTCTTAGTTTGTACCTTTGGAATTTATATTAGAGTAATCTTTACAGAATCCCTGTCTTATTAAGTACACAAAGTAAATACTGCTCAGATAATAAGTAGCTTTTCAATATTTTGTCTTGTCCTAATTGTTCACTGCATTGCCCCATATATTATTTACTCTGTCTGGTCTATTCAGTTCCTGCTGTAAAGAAGAAATGATTAATTTCCTCAAGTGTTCTTCAGCAGTGTGCATCAATATACTATCTGAATTTTTCACAAACACTAATTAATCTTCATAACATCCTTCTGGATGAGGGGCAGAATTAACCCCAGTTTGTAGAAAGGAAACAGGATTACTGAAAGGCCACAGATCTCCATGATGTGGGTAACATTTACTGCTTAGTTTCCGAGCCCTGAGTGTTACATAAGGCTTTATTTATGGAAAATTTCTGATAATTTCCATTTCATTTGTAAGAAAGAAACATTTCTGCTAGTGGGTTTAATAAAAAATAAAAAAAGACTATGCAGTAATAATTAAGCATGAGAAATCTGCTCTTCTCAGTTGCTGAAGTCAGGAAGAAAAACTGTTTCCATAGGATAGAACTCAAGAGTGTGAGTCAGGAAGCCATACTTTTCTTCTTTCTGTATTTTTTTCTTTCTGTTGTATTTTATATATTATATTGTTTCCATTTCTAGAACAAGTCACACAGAGTTCCTACAGTGAACAACTTCCTTCATTACTGTGCTTTGATTCCATGGAAGATGTATTCAGTGTCCTGGAAAAATGGAATCATTTAAGAAACAGTGTATGTGATCTTGTAGTTAAGATATTCTGTCTTAGCAATGTAGGTTAGTTAATTTTGTGCTGGCAACCAGAAACTCAGCTTGAGTGCTTGACTTTATGATTCCAGTGATATCAGTTATTTTTACTTCTGACTTCTTTGTGTTCATTCCTTGACTTGAGAAGATACAGGGGGGGGGGAAGGCAAACTATAAAAGGCCCAAAAACTCCAACACAGGAATATTTTTTCTTTAGAAACCACATATTTCATCAACATTGTGGTAAACTCAAGATTCACAATCTGCGAGGATCAGAATTTTCCAGTATATGGCTCGTCCCTCGGTGGTGTAGCTGGGAAAGACTATCATGGCAAGAGTCATTAGTATGGCTAGAGGATTCCTCCTAACTCTGTGTTTGCTCTTTTTCTGTGTGGAAGGATTTTTGAAGGGGCTGAAAACACACCAATAATGTTTTTATCTTTTGAGATCTTAAACAAAATATTCCTATCTATGAACATTATTTTTATAAAAGCATAGGACATTGGTAAATTCTGTAAGAATTTTGCAGCCCAGACAACTTACATCTAAATTAGTTCACATGAAGAACCTTAGCACAGAAGTTATCTGCTGAGTTAAGAGTCTTTGATTCAAAGCTTAGAGGTCCTAAATTAAATAACATTTTTTGGAATAGACACAATGCCCTGTTTGTACCTCATTTTTCTTTGGGAAGATTTTTAAACCTTTATGACTAAATATTTCCAGAAATTTTAGCTTAAATAAAAGCCTGGCTATATGATATTTTCATACAGAATGAATTATGGTAATGAAGCTTGAGGGAATTGATGTGACAGTCTTATTAAAGGGAATTATTGTGTGATTTTAATGTCAGGTGGTAATTCTAGGTTTGTTTACTATTACAGTGATGAATATTGAAAAATATTACAGAAGTTACACAATTTGCCAGTACCACAAAGTGAGTCTTTCATGCTGATGCTGAAGCTAGAGCTTAGCAGATCACTTTCTAAAATATAACCCCGTTGCTTAAACAACTAAGCTTTTTTGACTTACAAAATGCTTTTGTCAAAGTACACTTCCCAAACAGATAGTGTCATGTACTATTCAGACCTTGTGTACCTACAGTACTTTTTATCTAGCTCCATCAACTGAAAAAAGTCACATTCTTTGAGCTCAACTGCATACACTTGGGTGGTCTTTGACACTTGGGTCACATTTTTAGTTCATGGATATCTTTCTGACAATGTTAGAAGGTACCTGAGAGTGCGCAACACTCAGACCTGTATTTTCAATTCAGATTTCTGATTATGGCAAAGTTTGTAAGTTTGCAAGTAGGAAGTGGCAAATCTAAGTGATGTCATTTGCCTTAAAATCTCCCACTTTCTAACTACTTTCAGCTTCCAGGATTTTGTGACACTAACATGATCTGGCAATAAGTAAGTAAGGATGTCCTAATCTTACCATTACAAAACCATTGTATGGTAATCATAATGGTCCATGATTACATTTTTGTACACTAATGTTTTGCTATTTCCTTCTGGATTTATATGCAAACATCTGTAAAATTACTTCATTGTTCTCCCTTTTTAATGTGATAATAAGTGGCACAATTTAACATAATTTCAAAATTTTGCTGCAACGTCATAGTCAAGCATGGTCTATTCTAGGAAGGGGATTTTGAATGGGAGCAGTATTTTCTGTATTCATAAAAAAATTAAAGGCATAAGTGCTGAAGCTCTTTTCCATTGTCACGTTTCTGCTTAGTCTTGATATATCCACTTCAGAGCAGAAAATATGGCCGAAGTCAGTCTGTGTGTTTGTTAGCACCACTGCCTCGTTTGCTCACAGACCTCTAATGTATTATTATACAGCTGTGCTGAGCCTGGTGTCTGATTTCCCAAAATTTTGTATCAAATCTCCTACCATATGAAAGATGCCAGTTATGGTTCAGTTGAAGGTCTTGGAGAGATGAAGCAATATTTACATTACATATAGATCTTAAAAGTGATACATTAAATGATCAGGTGATGCTCTCTGCTTGCCAACATGCAACAGGATATGAACAGATGTAACAAATACAGGATAATATTAAATTTTTAAATTTTGCTTTATGAATATGTTTTAAGAAAATCTATCATCTGAGGCATAGTAACTTGCATTTATTACTTAAAAACTATTGTTGAACAGCTATTTTGCATGATTCCAAGAAAATAATCAAGACGTTATTTAAAATTATTTAGTATAGCCTATTGCCCTTAATCCATGTATCCCTTTTAGATGTGTTAGTTAAACTATTCATTTTTAAATTGCATATCGAATTTAATTTTAGGAGTAACTGATGTTTTGTTTGATTGTAACTGCTAAATTCGTAGCATCTTGATGCTGCCACCTTCAGGCACAGAGGAGAGCAATAGAAAGCAAAAACAGATCCATAGCTCTAACTAAAGCTGAACTTCTGTTACTCATATTAGAGAATACCCCATCACCACCTTGTTTCTAGATGAAAGCTGTTTCAGCAAGATCTGTAGGTTCCCATCTTATTTACAGAGTATCTAGGACAAACATGTTTTCACGCATATGCTTACCAAAAGAAGTTTCAGAGGAGATTTTGTTTACTTAGGAAGAGGCCACAGTGTTTATTAATCCATAATTAAACTCCTTCTGAACTTTGCAGGGTGGGCAAGTTTGGTTATAAAGTTCCAGTAGCAAAAAAGCAATGGAAAAGTGTACATAAAAAGGAATCAAGATTTTACAGGTTCAGATTTCGTCTGTTTTACTATTCAGGAACATGCAGGAACAGATGTTCCCTTGGGTAAGACCAAAAGTCAATATTGTCAAGTACCCTGTTTCTGGCAGTAACCAGTAACACTTCCCCCTAATGAAGAGAGAAATTGCATAATGATACTGCCCTAGAAAACTACCCCATTAGAAAGTGTTTGAGATTCAGGAGCCAGAATGTATACCCTGAATAGATATTTCTTCCATAGATTTGTCTAGTTGCTTTCAAGATCACGTACCTTTCCAGCTGCTCGTGTTTTCTTAGCACATTCTGTACTTTGGCTCATCCTTGTCACTCTTCTGTTTCTTTACAGTTTAAGTTTTTAATCTCAGAAGTCAATGCAACACAGCTGGAGCAGCATTTGTGTGATTTTATGTAAAGGCATAACACAGCTTTCTTTCATTTTCTATTTCTTTCCTGATATTTTGTAACATTTTATTTTTTTAAAATGAGAATTGAGAAATGTACAAAAACAGTCTATAAAGATCTGAAGATCTCAAGCTGGGGTAGTATTAATCAATGAATAGTCAAAGTTGAGCTTGAGTTTTTTCCTCTCCTTACGTTGCACTGCGTTCCTCTGCATTAAATTGGATCTTCCATTCTATTGTTTCCATACCATAGTACTTGTTGTTATGATCCTGAATAACTTCATATCATCACAGACTTGTCACCTCACTAGTCACTTCCTGGGTCGTTTGTGGTGTGAATCTCTTGAACAGCATAGGTCTTATTCTTTACTCTTGTGCAACTCAATTAGTAATACTCTTCCCTGTGATAGTTCACCATTACTCCATACTCTCTCTTGCCATACTCATGAAATTACTGTTCCATGTGGCAGACTTTTTTCTCTAAACAATGGTCTGATCCTGTTTTTTCTTTAATGAACTTTAATGTGGCTGATGGAACTTATACATTGTACTAGTTTGAAAACAAACTAGTGAGAGAGTCCAAGTCAGAAATACAATTTAATAGGAAAAATAAAATAAATGCAGTAGCGCAAAAAAAAACCCCAACCCACTGACAAGGTCAGAGCACAAACCTGACCCCCTGATAATCGGGGGGTTGGTAACAGTCCAATTAGATGGTGACTGCAGTCCTCCTGGAGTGATGGTTCTGTTGAAAGGTCTGGTCTTCCTCTGAAGGTCCAGCAGTGTTGTAGGAGGGTCTGGTCTTCCTTGGAAGATCCAGTGGTGTAGATCTTGTCCTTTGGGGTCCCAGTAGGTAAGGCTGCCTCTGCTGTTCCAGGCCCCAGATTTTATCCAGGTGGGAATGCTTGGTTCCTTCCCCCTGGGCGGAGCATCTCACAATGGGATGGTGAGTCATGGGGCAAGGCACTGATGGGCCCATTAACAGGAGATAGCCCAGGTGCAGGTTATCTCTGAGTCCTAAGGCAAGGCATTGTTGGGCCCATTAACAGGAGATAGTCCAGAGGGAGGAGGCAAGGAGCATTGCTACACCTGGTCTCAACAGCTCATGGTAATAGACAATACACGGTAACCCAGGACATACATCATTTGGAAGCCTAAGTAAACCAGATGGGATGGATCCTATGGCTTGTTCACTCCTTAAAAAAATTCTAGTCAATCTGCAAGGCATACCTTGCCTTTCAAAAGCTGACTCTTGTCCATAACATCTTATTTATCTGGGTGCCTTTTAATACTTTTCTTCAGAGTAATTTGCATTAGTTTGTTTGGTACAAATGCCATCTTAATGGTCGCAGTTTTCCAGGTCTTTCTTGGAGTTGTCCTAAAAATTCTCACCAGGTTAATTATTCTGAAAGCCTCTGGTATGGAAACAGTGTTAAGTGAAAGTTTACACACTGTCATTAGTCATTAAGGTCTTTCATCCTTGAGTTCCTTTAGAACTTGAATAAATACTGTTTGATGTAAGTGATTTGTTACTACTGATTCATCTGTTTATTCTGTGATCTCTTCCATTGACCCTTAGTTTTGCTGTCTACTTTCTAAGTACTCTGTAAAAGGATTTGCCAGATACGCAGCTCCCCAGACTCTGGGTCACCACAGATGCAAAACATCCATTTGGCTGTTTGTGCTTCTTTTTTACCTTAATCCTTTGTTGACCTTAAAGGCACTGTGATGAGCTTTCTGCTTCTGATGTGCTTTAACAAGGATTTATTTCTGCTTTTGTGCTTTTGTATTTTTTCCACAAACTTTTTAATGGCTTGTCTTATTCACATTTCTACACTGAAAGTGTGAGAACTTATGGTCATCCTTTCCTAACTCAGGCACAGCTTCACTTTTTCTTCTGATTTCTCATTGCCTTTTTTATCCTTACTCTGTAGCCACATTGGTTTTAGTTTGGACCTTCCTTATTTCTTTGTGGCTCTGTTGCAGTTGTTCTAAATCTTGAGAATTTTATTCTTATGCACTTTCTACAACATCTTAAAAGATTTAACTTTTACCTTGCATTTTTTCCTTCTGAATAAGTTCTCACATTTTACTGTAGTATCCCTTTTTTAAATCAAGTATGACCAAAATGATTTTATTATTATTACCATTTACTTTGGTTTCATTCCTGCAAGGATATATTGAAGTGTAAGCATTATGATTACTGATAAAGAGCATCTGTTCAATAATAACATCCTCGGTCTTACCTGTACACCATGCCTCCCAGTACTAATGTCCCAATGGTTGTCATCTTTCCCTCCAGCTTCTGATCTGATTATTCTATCAACAGCCTTGTTTAAGAACAGCTATTCTCATGTCATTTTTATTTCTTAAACTTCTCAGGTATCATTGCTTCACTCTCCTCTGTTTCACTGTCAGTGTATTCTGACAATTCTCTGTTGCTCTTCTTGAATATTTCCAACATCTGTCCTAACCTTCGCTTTAAGATACAGAATATTTTGACTATGTGGTTGTTGAGTACATCATGAGCACAACAAACTTCAGCACATCTTGGTTGAAGGCTTTCTAAAATACACACTGATGTTCCTCTTTTTTAACTTTAAAATCTTGATTGACCCTCTTGATACAAAAATACAGCACCTTGGATTTTGTAATAGTTTAAGGGAAGCCTGACCTTCCTGCATGAGCTTGCTCCCTTCCTGACCCCTTTCTGATAATCCTTGTACTTCTTTTGTCACTGTGTGAATCAAGACCACATTTCAGCTTTGCATCCTCAATAACCCTTCTGTCTTGTTTTCTGTATACTGGGAGAAGTTTCAGGAATCCTAGCACAGAGAACCTCTTTTTAGCTTCCTATGCAGCTTGGCCCAATTTAGCTTCTGTAGCTTCTGGTTTATTTTTTCCTGTAATGAAGAACCGTGGACCATGACTCTGTGATTTTCTACAAATCCATTTAGACACACTGTGTAGTCCTCTTCTTTTGCACTCACAGCCATGTCACTTTGCATTTCTTTGAGAGATTGCAAACTAACCTATGGTTGTAAGAGCAGAATTAGTCACCCTTGTAACCAGCCACCTCTTTTCTTATGGGTTGCCTAGCTCAGCAAGGCTCTCCTTTCTACAAGGCAAACATGGTAACCTTTTGAGAAGAACCTGCCACCATTTCCTCTTCCACTAGAGAGACATTTCCATGTCACAAGACAACAGTTCCTGATTTGGAAATGGGACTTTTCCATAGTGCCTTGGAAAGATTCTTTTATTCCTATGATTGTCTGCATTTATTTTGCTTCATATAAGAGGGAAGGTGGTTGCTTTATTTGTCTTTATCATCAGTTTTTAATCTTCTTTGATGTCATTCTCAATTATTTCATCTTCCTGTCATAAAGTTCAGATTTAGGTAAATACTTATGGCAGTACTTAATCTAGGTCAAACTTGTATGATTTCTAGGAAAAGCAAAGAAAAGAATACTAAACAGAATGATAGAAGTGGAATTTATGCAGTCCAAAGCTGGATCACACTTTTCTAATCTTTCTCCATTTTGATGTTTGAGATATGTAAAAGATAAAAAAGAGATAAAAGCTTGGAGCACAATGATTATAATTTTATAAACTTAAGACTGTTTCTTCCAATGTTTATACAACAACTTGTAACACTGTGATGGCAGTTGGCAAGTTGTGAGAAGAATTGCTGGCGATCTAAGAAAAAAATGCACCTTAATGTTGTTTGACATTTTCTCTTCTTTGGCTGCCATACATGATTTATTTGTTCAACTGCAATGTGATACTGTCCCTCATGTTTTAGAATAAGGAGTTTTCTTTGCGATATACCCACAGAGCAAAGTTTTTAAGGATCAATCATGTTAATCAATAAAGCTAAATGTAACAAATATTAAAGGTCATTTTTTTTTCCTGGCTTTAGATTTTATTACCCGCCATTGTTTCTACAATATGATTAAATAATAATAAACAGTATGTTCTATATAAACAGATGTCATAAATTCTTTTAATTTAGATTAGGTGAATTAAGGAGACAATATTTTCTCCCTTTACATATCATAGTATTACTGAATGAGTTTTGTCTTGCTTTCACCTTTTGCTTTTGTGTATTCATTCTGTATGCATAATCCTTATGGAGAAAGTTGATAAATTGCTTGTTAACATAAAGTCATTTGTGAAGTTGAATGAGGTTAGGTATAGGTCTCTTCAACATGTAGGAAGAATTTAATTAAAATGAAATTAAATTCTAAATTAAACTCGAGTAATAAATGGATGTTATCCAATATAGTAAGTTATTCTCATAACAAATTAACACTGTCCAGTAAACTGGTTTTAGGTCTTGAGGCGAGGTTTTCTTAAAAATAATTGCATGACTATCAAATAAAGAAAACTAAGTTTTGGAGTTCTTTAGATGTGTATTTTCAGTAGTTTAAAGGGACACAATGTAGAAAAACTAGATTCTCCCAAATTCTTAGAGACTGACAAATCTTATTATTTCTTGTAAAATAAATGGGATCAAATATGGTAGCTATAAAGAAAAAAACACTGTCCACATGAGCAAGCAGCTAACTTTGTAATCCATTTACAGTAAAATGCTTCTTCTAAACATCCCAGTACATTTATTTCCAGCCATGTTTTTTTTAGAACTAGCTAGTAGTCTAAAAGCTATGAAATATGAAGAGCAAGTAATATATTACATATGTTTTTTGTATTAATTCTTGTAATGTTAAAATGTTGAGGCAAGAGAGAAGTTGAATTCTAACACTGTTAGAAGTAATGTAGAAAAGAGTAACTGCACCATTTCATGGTGGAAAAATATTAAATGTTTACTCTTTTCATAGGAGTTTCTTGCAAATTAGGGAATAAAGGTGGAAAAACAATGCATTTTCTAAAACTTGTACTTGCTATGAAGTCAGAGCACTTTGCTCAAGTGCTGCAAATACATTGATCTCTTCTGACCTGGAAGTACTAAAATTATTGCATGCTATCTTTGTTATGCAAGCAAAGACTTATTTACACAGCCTGATTTTATCCTTCAGAAGGGAGTGGAAATACCATTATAAAGAAAAAAAAATATACATTTGAGGTTATTAATATCAGTATGCTTCAGTTCAGACTGTGAAGTGGAATTTTGCACAAGGTAGGATGTTCAAGGTAGATTTATTTCCTCTTAATGAAGTGGAGTTTGAATTGCTATTTTGTCTTGTTTGCTTTCTGGATAAATGATATCAGGACAGGAAATCTCATGTTTGGCATGTTTTAAGGCATATTTTATTTTATGTAAAACATGCTACACTTACATCTTTAAATTTATACTCTGGGAGTTGTACATAGAACACAATAAAAGGTCTTGCTGTAAACAACAGAAAAGATTAAAAAAACCTCAAACTGGAAAAAATTAGGTAGATTACGTAAAGCATTTTCTTTACCTTTTGGGTCTTGAATATTTTATATTGACTGACGGATTTGGGTAGTCTTTCTCCTGTTAGCTGATACATGTCAGGAACACATTCAGTATTGTGAAAAATATTTTAATACTTTGAATAACTAACAGTAAAAATGTATGTGTGCTTTCCTAACTAGCCCTCTGCAGAATTTTTTTTCTCTCCGTATAAATAAATCTAAAAATGTGGGGATTTTAATAAGATGGTATTTTTTTATTGTGCCTTGAAGGATCCAAGTCAGCCTGTTAGACACCAAGATTAGACGAATTCAAGTCAGGGACTTCCACATCCCATGTGTAATGTCCAAAAATCTTGAAAATTACATGAAATGATGAAGCCTTCTCTCTCAACAGACAGAAATTTACTAGTATGAATGTCTGTGACTAGTTTAACTAATCCTTATCAAATAAGGAGATGCAGACTGAAAATATTACAAAAATTATGCTGCAGCAATGTGTTCCTTCTTGTAAAGGACCAGAGGATCCCATGGAAATCAAAAGTCAAAGTGATGGTTCTCAAGCCTTACTACCTGCTAAACAAAGTGAAACAAAATAAATAATAGATATAAGTTGATGTGGATGCCTCTATCCTCCAAAATACATATTTTGAATTTTTTCCAAGTTTGGTTTTTTTTCCTGTATGATGCAACTAGAATTGTGAAACTTCAGGCTATTTCTGTTCCTCAAACAGTACATATAGTAAATTATATCTACTCAATGTAGAATATTTACCTAAGATAACGTCAGAATTTATATCAGTCATCCAAAGACCAGCCCTTAAAGTGACAATTTAACTGATCCCTTCACAGGAAGTAGTTTGATGGATTTTATTCAGCTTCAAAGGACATCACGGCAGTTTATGATGACAGTAAATAAAACCAATACACACTCAGATTTCTGTTCTGCTAGAAAAGCTACTTCTGGGATGTACTCTTTGTACTAGTTTTATTTGATCTGTGATAAATAATGTCAGCCATATGTTTAAGGCCTAAAAACTGATAGCTATTTTTTTTACCTCTTGAACAATAGTTTGACTACAGAGGGTACTAAACGCATAGTTGTAGGCAGATTTCAGTTGTATATGTCAGAACCAAGGCTGTGACTAACTTTTCTACCCAAAACTGTTTTATGAAAAATTTCAGCACCTTGAAACTTTGCTTACTTAATTAATTGAAATTGGTGATCGTGATGTCTGTAGTCCTCTTTGTTGGTAGTTAGGTGTTTAAATGTATGCATGTCTTCAGGTGCCTTGTCCTACTTTCCAGTAATAACATACTTTTCCCTTACTCAGATGTATAACAGAGAAAGGTTTTCCATTTAAAATCAAAGAAAGGGATGCATTTGTAGACAGAATGATTTGCCATAATATTAGATGTATTTCCATGCAAGTTCAGGAAGTGGACTTGCCACTGGTAAGTGGCAGTGCTGGTAGGAAATGAAAGCGCATGTGCATCTAAAGGGGAGAAAANCATGTGCATCTAAATGGGAGAAAAGAAAAACAGAATTTCTCTGAGCATTATTACTATTTTTCATTCATTATGTTCACTGCTTAGTGGAGCAACTATTACAGATTTTGAACACATACCTTAAATGAAGATCACTTAAAACCTACAAATGAATACAGAGTATAAAAGGAGTTCTATAAAATATGAGAAAAGAACTACCTTGTAACCAGAATGAACCTTAAATGAACCTTCATTTAGAAT
>VXAZ01000244.1:0-54444 GCA_013399875.1 Gymnorhina tibicen
TACACTGTAACCCAGGACAATGACCCACTATGAAATTTTCCATGTTCCTTCACCAGTAACATGACATCATATTTTCATTACTGTTTTGTTAATTATTCCCTTATTCAATTGCTTTATAAATGAGCTTCAACTTTGCGATGACAATTGCAGCCAGTTACTGCCAGAAAATAGGTAGGTTCTGTTAAATATTGCAAACTATGGTTAAAATCTAAACCCCTCACTTCTTGGTTGAGATGCAGAATTTTAGGTTTATGTAATGAATGGCACTTAGGCTGAATGGAAGGTTGCCAGAGAAAGAGGCAAGGCTTATTCATGGCTGTGGTCAAAGGAACAGAGGTCAAAAAACAGGTTTGCAGCCTGAGTTTTCAGTGACTGGTGGAATTAATTCCAGTTTCCCGATACGAAGGTAAATGCTACAATTTACAGTTACCTGTTGTTTCGGCTATATATAAAATCCTTGTAGTTTGCAGATGCCTAATGAGCCCCTGTGGCTACATCATCAATAAAAGGTTGGTCCAGCAGAATACAGCTTCCATAAGAATTCTCAGTGGGCTAGAATTCTTACCCTTTTTCCATATGCAGTTGTGCCATAATCAGTATTCCTGCTGCTTCCCAGTGCCTCTGATGCCTCAGTTGTCAGTATCCTACTGACATGCCAAACCCTAGATAGTAACACTGTGAAGCTTCAGCTGCTGACAAATGGCTTTCTATTCAAAGGGCAATCTCTCTGCAAGAGTAAGGCTCAATGTGACTCTGCGTCCCAAGAAGAGGATGGGTAAAATAATTCCTCATCCTAACTTTGTTTTAAAACTTAGGAAACTTTTTGGTTTAAGATTTTGGTGTAGTTATTTATTATTGGATTACATACTTGTATCTTATTGCAAATCTATTTGTCTCTGCTAGCACATGGCTTGTTCAGTTGCAGCTGGTGAGTGGGTGGCCCTATCATATAAAGCTATGCATAATGCTTAAAAAATTTGGTAGGTTCATCACTTGCATTGGCTTGCACTGGTTTTTGCTTATATTTCCTAAATATTAAAATTAAGAGGAATGACCATGGCTTTCAAGCAGCAGTTTCAAACTGTGGTTTCAAAGCAGTTTCTCTAAATTAACATTAGATTATGAAGTCTGTGGAAATGTTTTTTACACACTTGCGATCTTATAGACTCTTAAAAGCTGTTTGTCTTTTTCTTAATTAAAAGCTTTGCATTCTTATGAGGAGTTCAATTAAAATAGGCCTTTCAAGCTAAATTTCAAGTTATTGATGATAGTTTTGAGGATTTTAGGGACTAGAAGACTGAGTTTAAGCAGAACACAGGCTAAAAAAACCTCACCTGGCACAAAGAGCAGCAAGGTTCAAGCCATACATTTCTAGTTCGACAGCTGTGACATACCTGAAAGGCACGTGCAATATTGACAAAAAGATACTATGTGACTTAGACTTCAGTGAGTGTAAGTTTTTCTGGTATAAAAGAACTGTATAGATTGCACATTTGCTTTGAAACCTTGCAAATGTGAAAGATGACCTTCATTCAGAGTCTGGACTCTTGGAAAATTTTGTGTGGAAATGTGTTGGTGGCTTTGATTGTTTTTTTTTTTTTTTAATGAGTTATGGGAAAGGAGAGACCGTAGAGGCAGGGGAATTATAAAAAGGACATGCTTTAATGTTGTCATTGCTAAATGAAGTATTTGCCAAACATAAATATTCACCCAGGCTCTGGGACTCACCCTTGATGAGGGAAAATACATTGAGCCATACTCAAGCCATTGATTGCAGGCATTTGCTGAGGCCATTTGCCATAAATTAACTTTCTGTGCTATGTTACAAAAAACTCAGTATGACTTTCCCACTCTTTTACACAAGAAAACAGGTCGGATCAAAACTCTGGCAGCAGAATCCACTGCTTCCAAGTAAAATGATGAAACTAGTGGCAATTTAGGAGAATGGGCTGCTTCACTCCTCTTTTATTCTTCTGGTGATGTATAAGTGCACTTAGATCTTTTCATTCGTGTCTCTAGCTCTCTGTCTCCTCCTTGATTAATAATTGGGAATACCACTATGTGCTGCCTATGTGGCATCTGGTTCAGGTGTCTGTCACTTGAGGGGCTGGTTGCATCTGGGTACAACCTAAAATGCCAGTCTGTTGTCTTTTATCCTGGTCAGTGGCTCTTCATGATCTATCATTCAACTCGTGAAGGGAGTTGAATTATAGGTTTATTTACTTATTGCTGGAAATGTGCTGAATGTCTCAGTAAAACATTCCTAATGGAGAACAGAGGCTTTTTACTAACCTCCGGGTCACCAGAGTAATTCACAGTCAAAACCACTGTTCCACTGCAGAAACTGTCCCCTGATCAAAATTTGTTATCAAGGAGCACAGCACAAAAAGGAGGCTAAAACTTATGCAAAACATCAGCACTTCTTGGTTCCCTAGTTCATGTAAACTTTTTCCCTTGTTTTGATTCACATGGGTCATCCCTGTGTGTTAAGACCAAAATAAAACAAGAGTTTCTCTTGGTCCCCAAGAGAGAAATAATTCATTGTTTGTTTCATTTCTTATCCAACCATTTCATAAGCTCCACATTTATTATAGCAAGACATGCAGAAGGCCCCAGCTCTGCTGAGAATATTCATGCAATTGTTGACCGGTAACACACCATGAATAAATGGGTATAATTTATGTGTATAGAACATCTAAATCCTGTTAAGCCAACAAAGTGTATTGATGAAAATTCTCACCGTTCGTTCCTGTTTCTCTGTCTACCCTCTTGGCCGGAAATCATTTAGCCTAACCTTAGTGCGGCTCACACCATCTCTGTATTGTCTTTACCTCTCTCACATTTGTATAGTGAGAAGTCATTCTTGTCCAGAGACGCTCTTGAGATTCTGGAAGTAAAGCCAGACTTCGCTCTTATGTATGCAGTATTGCTCTTGGAGAAAAATGGACCTATGCTCACTGTGCTAATGATATAATTATGGGGCCTCTCTTCCACGAGTAGAAAGAAGATATTAGTTATCATAATGTGCATGAACTTGGACTTCAATGCAAAATTTATAAAGAGGATACAAATGGATCATTTCTACTAAATAAGGTAGGTCTTGGTGAATAATAGCATGCAAAAATATGCTCAATAAATGTAACCTTTATACTCATAGAAGTGCTCTTTTTTTTTTTTTAGGGGAGTGTTTGAAGTCTTCTGCTGTAATGCTGATTGTAAGTATTTGAAATGTAGTTATTGAAATTTCATCTCTCATTTAGGGGTAGTGACAAATCGCATACTGTTGTTTCCACTTCCCGACTGTATTATCAGAATTCTTGTAATCAGTGAGATGTCTTCAGAATGCTACTGGGAATTTTAATCTATCCTTCTGGATAACAGAAGAAAATAGAGGATTTGAAAAATTGCCAACCACTTTGTCAGTCGTGAGTGGCCAGGCCTTTCCTGAAGTGTTGCACGTAGAACATTTTATTTCCTTTCTGATATATTGGTTTCACACAGAATTTAAAATTTACCTTGTCATCATATTTGCACCAAAACATTACATAAGCAAGTATGGTCCTAATTGAGATAGATCTTTTTCTTCCTTTATAATTAGTTCTATAAAGGTCTTTAAAGGGGTTTACAAACTTAGATTATGCAGTGTCCCAATTGCATAAAATCTATTGCTTGTCTTTTATTCATATGCATGCTTAAGATTACTTGTCTTTGTGTGCATATGAGAATAGGTATTGATTCCTTGACAGACCATGTTAAGCAAACAAAACCCCAAAGGAAATAAGTTTTCAAGCTTTTGTGACAGGTTTTGCTGTGTTTGCTGTCTTTAGAGATGAATGATTTGAGATGAAATGGAGGAACCTCAAAGAATTAGTGAGATATAAGTTTTCACCAAGGTGAAAAACGACACTATCTTTCTAGGTTTGTCCTGGAAGCAAATATTCAGAGCCTGTGTAACTGAATGACTAATTTTCTGATTTAAAATGGGTATATTCAAAACTTCCTACTTTTGGGATACATATACACCAGCATTATTCTTCAAAATTTTGCTGTTTTGTTTTTTTTTTTTCCCCACATTTCTTCCTGCCCTAGGAGGTGTAAAGTAATATGAAATATGATTTCACAGGAGCAACATGCACACTTACCATACACAGATAATGCTACCATAATGGTACGTCAAAACAAGAATTCAGAATTGGAATATTTCAGACTTGGAAATTAGAAAATTAAGGATTTTCTAAGTTATGAGGACTGACTTTTTTGACCTCAATAATGCTATTTTAATAGAGTCCTTGTTACTCAAGATGTATTTTTAAGCTGCTTAGAACAGCAATCCATTCTCTTCCCTCGTTTTGTTTTTGTACTGTACCATCATACAGACAGCCATAAAAACCATCAAGAGAGATAGGCTCTTCCGGCTGATGGCTCCAAAGCCTGGTACCAGAACAAAGGTGGTGCACTGTCAGATCTTTGTTCCCTGTGTGAATGAGCACCCCAAAGGGGAATGAAAGAGTTTCCATGTTGTGGAGATCTGTGGGTGACTTAGAGTGGTGAGCCTCAGGACTATTTTCTCTGAGAAAAAGAGGAGGCTGAGGAGGAATGTGTCATCTGCCTTTCTGCTCATTTTCTCTAGATAATAACTCCACAATCCCTTGTGCTTCTGGGTTGTCTGAGTCCTTTTTATTCTTTATCATAGAATGAGTTGCATTGCAAGGAACCTTCAAGATCATCTAGTTCCAACCCCTTGTTCTGGGCAGGGACAACTTCTTCCACACTAGAACGGTGGAAGGTATTCAAAACTCCATCCAACCTGGCCTTGAACGCTTCCAGGAGTGGGGCATACACAACTACTCTAGGCAACCTCTTCCAATGCTTCACTACCCTCTCAGGAAAGAATTTATTCCAAGTATTTTATCTAAACTTACCCACTTTCAGTTTAAAGCCATTCCCCTTGTTCTGTTGCTGTATGCCCTTGTTAGAAGTCCCTCTCCAGCCTTCTCATAAGCTGCTGTTAGGTACCAGAATGTGGTCCTGGAAGCCTTTTCTTCTCCAGGCTGAATAACCCCAGCTCTCTCAGCCGGTTTTCAGAGAAGAGGTGTTCCATCCTTCTGCTCATCTTTGTGGCTTCCTCTGGACTCACTTCAGTGGGTCCATGTCTGTCTTACATTGGAGGCCCCAGAGCTGGACTCCAGGTGGCATCTCATGAGAGTAAAATAGAAGGTGAAAGTCACCTTTGACCTGCTGGTCACACTTCCTTTGGTACACCTCAAGATCCTTTTTGCCTAGCTGTATACAATGGACCCATTTTCAGCTCTTCAGTGGGTGGTTTTCACTGCTTAATACCTTTCTTTTTAACCTTGCCTTGCTCCTATGAGCCTAGAGGTTTCACTTCTGACAATCCATGTGTTGTTCCCCATGCCCTTCACCAAGTTCCTGCTCCAACTTCTCTCCACTCCTTCCTCTTGTAAGATGTGTCCCTCCCTTGCTACTTCCATGTACCACACCAACCATGTTTCTGATTCCCAGTTCTCCTGTCAACCTCCTTCCCTGCTCTTATTCTATTACCTCCTCTAGGAAGATCTCCCAAGAATGATCATCAGTTCTGTGTATGATATTTATATCCATCTACCACCTTACATAGCTGGGTCTGATTTTAGTGAACTTGAAGGTGATCAAAATAAGAGACAAAACTTGAATGAATTATGCAAAGCTATTTGCTGCCTCTGAGAAGCTGGTTGCTTGGTTGGTTGGGTTTTTTTGTTTGTTTGGGTTTTTTGTTGGTTTTTTTTGTTTGCTTGTTTGGGTTGTTTGTTTGTTTTTTAATTTGGTTGGTTGTTGGTTTTTTTTCCCCAGAGTATTTCTTCAGTTGTATCATTTTCAGATATAAATATTATGTCGAGGCTGCTCTTGGTGCCCCCATTTGTCTTGTGAATAGATTTGTTTCCCAGCCCAAGATGGGATATCTGGAAAATGACCTTCCCCTAGGGGTCTTTTCATTTCTGCTGAAAAAGGCAGAGCTGGAATTAGAGTCAACGTAACTGCCAGGGCAATGCTGCACCCAAGTTAACAGTGACCTATTAGGTAATGTGGCTATAATGCTATTTTTCCCTCTATATGGCATTGCAGTGAGGGGATAGTCTCAGCTGCAATGTGTTGCAAAGTGTGGACCGTGAAATTTTGCTTCACCATAACTATTCAGCAGCTTTAGTGTGAGTGCAGTAGCTGTATACTGAATGTCCACTATTAACAAATAATTTATAGCCCAGGTGAATCTCCAGCAAAACATCACAAATCTCAGGTGCTAACTGTGTAACAGAGACAAATATAGTCAAAATCTCCAGGGCCTTCTTAATTCCCACCTGCCAACTTCATAATGTGGAGACCTTATCACATATAGAATGACAATGTGTGTCTTTCCCCTGAGCTTCCTTCCAGGCACTGGGACTTTGGTCATCCTTTTGCCCAGGAGACTTTATGTGCTTGACACCTTCGTTGAAGGCAAAGCATATGGAAATGAACTGCAATGCAGCATGTGGTATGAAAATGATTTTAAATTCTGTCATTATCACAGTTTAGCATTGTGGTCAGAGCTTTCCCTTAATTACTCCCTAGAGAGGAAAAACTGCTGATACTATAACTAGACTGAGGCCATCTACTAAACCCAAAGCCCATTTTTAATTCTGAAAATTAAATATTTATTGTTCACTGGAGCATTTTGTTAAAAATAAAAATAAAAAAGAGAGAAAGAGAGAGAAAGAAGCAAGTTTGTAGGGTTTAGTTCATCACCTCATGGGTGTGGGTTGGCAGATATGGATGTGCATTGCTTCAAGAGGCCAGACTCCCTGCTGGCAAAAGCAGTCAGAGATCTGATTCCAGACAGGTTGAGAAGGAAAATTTTGGTTATGTATATTACAAGACTGCATGGTTCGGAAAGTTGAATTTCAGGAGCCCAGCAGCAGTCATTTGAATGCTCATCTGTACTCTCTCACTTTAAAGAAACGGTGATTTTTTTAAACCTCAGCTGCAGAGGACATTTCATGTGAATTCCGTAGACTTCAGAACATCAGATACACTCTGAATGTCTTTGTGGTAACTTAGGCTGGCATATTCTAACCTTGATTTTAACCTCTGCTTTCGTGTGTCATCCTATACGATGACGAAACTTTTTCCTGACTTTTCTATGCTGCTCTGTTCATAACTTCAATTTCTCTTTATTTCCATGTACTCTTTTTCTCCATCTTCTTTAAATAGTAATCCAATGAATAACTGTCTTAACAAGGTGCGTGTCCTTTCCAAGTGAGAGCTGTCCTGCGGTCATTAATGCTTAGTCTAGCAGATGACATTCTAGCAGTGATGAGACCTTGGTATTACTCTTAATCTTGCGTCTAATTGGGTGTACAATCTCGGGCAAGCCTTGTCTGCTGGCATCTATTTCCAGTGAAGGGGAGAATATAACTGGCAGTGGTAACTTGACTGAGGAATGATCTGGCGTACAGGGCAAGAAGGCCCAACTACAAGAAGGAGTTAAACTGGCTGAAATCAGGAATGCTAGAGGCAGAACAGATTCCTTGCAAGAGTGGAAATTTCTCTTGGTGGTGAGAGAAGAAACAGCCTCAGCATTGTCTTGTGGCCATCCTGGATTGCAGGTGCTCAGGGACCACCTTTGAGCAGTAGAGCCAGGGCTGGGATGAGGTGCCCAGTGCAATAGCTCTCGGGACTGGTGCTGGTGCAAGGGTATATAAGGCATCTGCTTGTAACACATCTTTTCAGACTCCACATCAGAACTGCATGGTGTGGTAGGACTCTGCTCATGCATTTTTTATTACAATTTTCTTTTATGTTTAAGTACAAATGTGTTCTTAATTCACCTCAAGGGATACCATGAAAATTTCTTAACACTTTTTTAATGTTTGTCTCTTCCATGTATGGTTTTCCTTTTTCAGTATGAAGGACTCTCTTACCATATAATTTTGATGTGGTTTTATACAAGGAAAACATGAACTTTTCTGGGGCTTAGTGCTGATGGTAAAGGACAACTGAGCAAAACAGTGAAATAAGAGTCACAAGATGAACTCAGCTTTTTGCAAGTTAATATAAACTCTCAGCTCAGTTATCAACTTTTTCTGGAATTCAGATGTTTCTGCAGATCTTTTCAAGCAATGTAATGCTTAGCAGGCCCTTGCATGGAGAACAGACTTGTCTCCTGTCCCTGTAGACTTTGCCTATTCATCTGGTTTTGGTTTTATCTTTGCTGTCTGAATAACAAGTCCTATGTAGATAAACCATTTTTGTTCAAGTTTAGAAAGATTACGGTTTGGGGATTAACACAAGTGTAGGAAGGGTCAGGCAAATTGAAATTCTCAGAGACTTTGAAGAAGGCGTGCAAAAGGGAATGGGTGCAGTGAAATTAGGGATGCCAGCCTTGCCTCCACAAGAGTCTATAATTTTTGTAGCTATAGTGACCTATTGCAAGATGCAATCTTAAGGAAGATGAAGGTATGAATAATTTTTGTTTTATGTTGTTAGGCTGCTTGTCAAAAGCCTTCCTTCAGGGTTTACCTTGAGGTAAGAGATGTACAAAGCACCTTGTCCACATCAAGGCCTTTCTATAAAAAGGCAATATTGTTTTAACTAAACCTAGAATTACTGGTCCTGACACTTCCAACAACCAGAGCTTGTGTGCTGGACTTAATAGGCCTTTCTGCAAGTATAGATAGGAAAGCTAAGCTTAATTGCTTCATTTAATTTTCATAAAGCTTGGTAATTTTCAGTGAGTGCCTTTATGCCAGCTCTCAAGCCAATTTTTAATTATTTAGCAAAACATTTAAGCAAATACTTTGATCCGTGCTATTCATCAAAGCACTTTGGAACCTGCTTATGTGCCACTTGAACAGGTTGAAAGAGATGCTTAAGTGTCTGCTGAATAGGGAAAGTTTATAAAGTCAGGACCTTAAGAGGGATGAATACAGTGCTTGAATACAGTGATCAGAGATACAGGTACCAAAAAGTGTCCACCTTTGTCAGCATTGTGAAGACCTGAGGCCAGGGTTAAGTACATAGCAATGTAAATGCCCCCCTCCGCTTCCCCCCACCATGCTTTGGGCAGATTTCACACACAGTCTTCAGCTGGTTTTTGCTCGCAAATTGATTTCTGTGCGTGTGTCTGTGTAATTTCAGTGTCACCAGCCTGGCGTGCCTGACACTGCAGTCTTTTTCAGAAGCAATAAGCCATGCAGTCTGATGTAGAAACAAGTCTCCATGGAGCTAATCGGCTTTGGTTTTTGCTCTGAGCACTTGCTGGTTTTTTTCCCTTGCAGTGATATTGGAGCACTGTGTTAACTCTAACAGAACTACTGATTGACAAACTAATGTCATGGAGTTGTCTTATAAACTAAACTATGAGATTAACTTAAATCTTACTGTGTCAGAGGGGCAAAAGATAAACAAGCTCAGTTGGGGTTACAGTAATTTTTTAGATTAATCATACTTTCGCTTTTCAGTATTTTAAACAGTAAATGATTTTAGGAATTCTGGACCAGGGACTTGGCTGAGGGCACACCTCTGCTCTAGTGTTATGCTGTTAATTGTCAGCTCAGGCCTAATTTTCTTAGGCTGCCCTGGAACACAAAGTGTGTTTTTATCAAGTCATTGACATGGTTGCAGCAAGTCAAAATAAGCCAGGCTAAGGTGATATACTGAACTTACCTATGCAGGTTTTCTGTATGCAATCCCTGTAGCTAAAGCATATGTCCAGAGAGCAGCACAAAACAAAAACGTATACAGTTTTTGCTCTGCATTTAACATCTTCTTTTGTTCTTGTGATTTCCTTTGGAGAACCAGGGTATTGTCTCTGCATAATATCTTTAAAATTCCAGAGAAATGAAGAACCTTTATTGCCCAAAACTGCAATGAGAAAATTCATTTCACTAAGCAAGCCAAGAGGTTACTGGGGTTTTGAGCATGTGTAGGGCATCATATATGTTCAAGCAGGAGTTGTGGGGTATTTTATGAGGAGGCACAGATATTTTAAAGCACACTGGACTGCCCATACAGACTTGATGAATTAATAATGAAACTTAACTTTCAACAGCTTTGTTCACAATAGAAGAAAAATCCCTCAAAATCAAAAAATTGAGGGAAAATAAGAGAGGAAAATAAAAAGATAGGTTTCCAGGATAACAAAGGAGACCTGGCAGTCTATTAGTGGGACAGCTACACCAGCTGACAGGCTGATAGACTGCTCCACAATCCCCAGCACACCTGTGTATGTGGAGCCACCTGTCATAGGAGTGAAAAATGAATCCTGAGTTATAGAACTGCAAACTCAGCAATGCTTCTGCAAGGGACCAGAGGAATGAAATGTCCCTCATGTTAGGGTTTTGTTGCCAGAAGTTTTCTCACCTAAGGGAAAAAAACCCCATGAACAACTCACTCAGTAATTTTGCCATTTTTACAGTATTAGGACCACTAGAAAATGTATTACCATAGTAATGAAAAATGTCCACACCTAAATTATCATTTATAGTAAATTGTTTGACTCAGGTAAAAACACTCTCTCTTGTATACTGCTTTACATAAAAAAAAAATGCTTCAGGAAAATGAAGGGTGAGCTGGAGAGTGGAGGGAACATAGGACAGGAAAATCAAGGCTTGCAGAGGGACCAAGGAGGGATCATTCCATATCCTGTACTCACTGTGAATGGCAAATGCTTCCTAGCTCTCAAACTAATACCAGAAGTGTACCAGAAGTAAACTAATGCTGCAGAAGATCAAGGCTGTGGTCAAGGGCTAGAATCTACATGAGAAATCTACTGGGTAAAATTTTCAGATGATTTTAGGAAACGGAGGGTACCCCAGTGGATGTGAAAACAGTCCTCATTCATAGAGTCATGGAATGGTTTGAGTTGGAAGGGACGTCAAAGAACATCAATTTCCAACCCCTTCTACTATGGGCAGGGATAATTGATCCATGTAATCTGACTGTAGGGAAAATTCTTACATAAACTGATTTCTGCCTGTTTCCTGAGCTTATGAATGCCACTGTTTGCCTAAAAGGATTTTGTGTGTCTGGCGAGCCAGTTTACACAGCCCAGTGTTTTCTGTCTAGCTGTGGCATGCTCCAGTACTGCAGTGGGAAGTGAAATAAAAACAGCAGAAACTAGTTGTGGAAGGGGTTTTTTCCTGGTAATTGGTAGAAGGTTCAAGCATAATTGCTTGTAAAAGTGATGCAAACAAAAGATGATTGAATCTCCTCTGGGGCACTTAAGTTATCAGCACATCAGGTACCAAGGACTCAAATTACAAATTTAATTTCTCATTGCTGTGATTTTGTAAATAGTCCCTTTCATAAATTTGGAAAACTCACATCTTCAAATGGCATTGATCCCTTCTTCTGATGACTCTTCTTAGTAATTTCATCACTCCCCATATGATTAGAAATTTCCTGTATTCATTTACCTCCAGCATAATCTAGTTATTGTCTTTTGGTTTACACTTAGCTGCTTTTTTCATACTTACCCCTACATTATATTATTAAGTAATTAGCATATAACATATCAGCCCTTGGATGAATTTGACAATCAACTTCATATTAGACCTTTAGTTTCATGGCTGTTCCCACAACGGGGCATTATGCATTTTCTTTACCTGCTCTAGTGTAAATTTACTTTTGCAACCATAGCTGTCCCAAGCAAAAGCTCCCAAAGAAGGCAACGTCTTTCTTATTTCACACACTCTTACTGCATGAAATGCTTTTGTTCTCATAAAGATCTTCCTTTATGAAAATATCCTAAACCCACATTAATTTTCTCACAGCTGTAGTGCTGTAGTAAATGATGGGCATTTCCTTAAAGCCTCCAGCTGATGAGCCCAGCCCCAGATTTATATCTTGAAGTATTTATGTTCAAAGTACATTTACATTTATTCATCTTTGAATGGATAAATTTGTGCTTTGATCTGTTCAGTACTTCTCACTCCTTCATTCTTTTGGTTGTGTTGTAAGCTGGAAGGGAAAGGTTTTGTGATCTTGTTCCCTTTCTACTGATGTTTCACAGAAGGGACTTCTCCCACACCTCTGGATGCAAGACATGGAAGCTAAATATTGGAACGAGAAAGACACAGGAATGGGACACATTTTACTGTTAAATGTTCTATTTATTGAAAAGTACCAATCTGGGTTAACTTAATCTACTTATGAACCCAAATATACTTTGATTCCCTATCCAACATGTACCCTGAAAAAAAATTAAAGAACTGGAATTTTTCATTTAAAAAAAGAAAATCCTTAAATCTCTGCTTTGATTTTAAATAAAATTGTTTTTATTTTGAAAAGAGCAGCACTTCTCTAAGTTAGAAACATAATGGGGTGATTTGAGAATTTTGACATAACCACAAATGTTTGCTTAACAATGCTCTCATTTTCACAAGAAAACCACACATTTTTTCCTTTTGGGCAACCTGAAACCAAACTCAGGCAGCAAGTGAAAAACAATGGTATTTGTACAGCTTTAGTTGATATTAAACTGTTCCCATTTCTTGCGGTGATAGCTGTGCAGAAGGTTCACAGAAATCTCACCCCTTGTGCCATATGTTTCTTTTTGTAACTCATTCTTTCTAAGTAGAAATAAATTTCATTCTTTCTAAGAAATTTTCCAACTGGTAATTTTCCATGGCAATCCAAACATTTGTCAGAAACTGTGGAACCGCTGAATATAAAATGTCTCCTTCAACTCCTCTTCATTTTTAATCAACTCTAGCCAGAGCTAAGGCTGCTTTCTGCAGGAGCAGCCCTTATGTTGCTGCAGTTGCTGAATATTCTAGGACATCATACTTAATCAGAAAGTCTCGCTTGGAACTGAGATGTAAGCCGTGGCCAGCTGCAAGCTTTTTTTCCTGATTATTTATTTATTTGTTTCTTTGCTGTTAAGGTGCAAAATGGAGAATATTCCCATATTTATGTATTCAAAACCTTAGTGGCTTGATAGTTATAAAGAATAAAAAGTGAGTGGTAAATATTTTTGTCTGGAACAAAGCAAAACAGGCTTCAGTTCTCATCTGTAACACTGCTTTCCAGTGTGACTTTGGTCAGCTCAGTAAATCATTCTGAGCTTAGTTCCAGTCAGCTGTAATGCCAAGAGAATAGTGTTTCTTTTCTTCCACCTGTTCTGTAATTTATTACAAACTGTTTTAGGCAGCAACTGATTTTTCTTGTACGCCACTTTCTGTGACACTTAGCCCAGCTTTCTGGAAATAATTAATTTTTCAGTTCACGATCATTCTAACAACTAAAAAAAATTGTCTGTGGGTGAAATGAACTTTCCCCTGTTTACCGCTTTAACCCGGTGAAATGTAAGTTTTGGTTGAATGCATTACAAACCATTATTTTTCCAATTCAAAATTTATGTTCAAATAAACTGTAAGGAAATATAAATGTAAACAAGAGTTTAATTAAATATAGATATTATTAGGCAGCTGAAAACTAAGTTTGAAATAAAATTAGGAGAAAGTTTCCTGGCTAGAGGGATATTTTCAGTTTTTTTTTTTTTTCTGGCATGAATGTCTGAAACCTTAGCATTATAGTTCTCCTATAAGGACATTTTTCAGGGTTATGATCCAAAATTCGATCCAGCTGTGTCCAGCATGGTAAGAACGTGAATTATTTTTAAGGCAACTGGAGGTGTTCTGTAGCAGTATGAGATATTGACCTCACCGCTTTTTAAACTCTGCAGCCCTTCCCTGTACGGATGTAATGAGGACTCAGTCTGACCTGCTGATCAGGTAAGGGAGTTCAGAAGCCATTTCTTCAGCCTTTTGGAAAATTGCCCTTAAATTTGCTAGTGATTTCCTGTGTGTATACATGTGCATGTCCTGACATGGCTCAAACACTGAAGTAATAAGGAAATATTGACTTCCACCTAAATGTCTGCTTCGCTGAGCAAGTGTTGGTCAATGGATTGATGCAGTATTAGCAAGCATCTGACTCCCTGTTAGGGGAGAACTGCCTGCAAACTAGCAGGCATTTCATTGCAGAAATGTCTTTGGTAGTGACTTCTCACGGCAAACTAGCAGGCATTTCTCTGCAGAAATGTCTTTGGAGTAAAGTAAGGGAGCATAAATGATTACTGGATATCGGGAGGACTTCTGTTCAATTAATTGAAAGCCATTTTAAAAGATACATCAGTTTTAGAATTTTAATTAATTCTGGTGGATTTTATGCATTCTCAGATAAGGATGTGTGGACTTTTAACCCATTAATGTGTCCCTTTAAGTCAGAAATGCAACAAGCTAGTTGCAATATTAACACCAAAACTACTCAAGGGATGCAAAAGATAGTATTGCAGTAGTAATGTTATCTCCACTGGGCTACACAAGTCAGTGCGGACCACATTCAGCCAAAGGCATGACCAGAACACTCAAAGAGTGAGTATAAGCTCCAATTAAAGTTGAGGGACCCCAGCTCCAGCTGCTCTGAATCAGTGCAATTCCACAAAAAGAAAAAGTTGGCATAGTGTCAGTTTATACATGTTGACCCCACAGGCTTGGCTCTGTCAAAATATGGATGTGGACGCTTTCAGAGAATGGCCCTGCAGCATACTTGGCAAGTGGATGGATAGATAATAGCCTGATACAGAAATACTTCTTGGACATATGCTTAAATCCTGTTGCTAATGAAACTAATGGTATGTTTACATCCACAGGAGGCAATCTCTGTCTGAGCCACTACATTCACTTCTGAGCATGGATCATGGTTTTATTTGACTTAGATTTTAGTGCTGTTTTGAGGGAAGTGCGTTTCAAAATGTGGATTTTCCCTGTGCATGCATATTCCTTGCTCTGAGATGGAATTTCATGGCCTCCTGTGACTCCTCCAGTGCATCTGTTAATGGTTGCTGATGTACCACAGCCTTGCACACTTTGGTGCTAACGAAACTGCTCAGGGTTTATGTGCAGACACGTTAGAGAGCAGTGCCTGGCTTCTGCTTCTGGATGTACAAAAAAAAAAAAGTCTTCAGAAACAGTTCAGTGGTAAAGTCACAAGTTAGAATTGTGTATCATCATCAACAGACTGAACTAATAGCTTTTTTCATGAGAAATGGCAGGATTAAATAGGAGTGTAGGGGAGGAAAAGCTTTTCTCTTTGGGAGTACTTGTATGCATACTGTGTTAAATAGCATATCTTTTCACATGGTATGACATCCAGGTACGAGAAATACCTAAAAGATTTCTTAACATCACTGGTCTGCAGTCTGCAGGAATTAGTAGTGTTGGAAGGGAACACAGATCTTGCTAAAACACAGCATGATCTAAACATCTTCAGGTTGTTTTAAAAGTATGGCTCTGATGACATGGAGTCAGTAAAGATTTCAGTTCACTCCCTGTAGAAACAGACTGTGTTAGATCATCACTTTTGGAGAAATCTCAACTGGGTCATTGCATTTCTCAAGCTTTTTAAAGTTCTTCCTACTTTTTCATGGGGAAGATCTTGTTTCAGTTGTGTATGGGATTTTTCAGGCTCATTTTTGGTCTGTCACATTATGTGCCAGTGTTTTCTTTTGCCATGGACAAGGTTATATAGCTGTGACACATATGAATTGTTTATTATGTGGGTGCGATATGAGAGAAAAAGAGTACCTGAGAAGAAATAGATCTATTGTAATCCTGTGACTGCATCATTTATCTCTTGCTATTGTCTCTAGACTCTACTTTTTCTGGGATTTGTTTCAATATTTTCTGTTCAACTTTCAGGACCAGCCAGTCTTGTAACACACATCATTAAAACTTACCTTCTAGGAGTTACACGTGTGTGTATGCATCTATCTATCTATCTATCTATCTATCTAATCTCTCCTTTGTTTAAAAGCTCCTGAAGTACAGCTATGCTGTTAGGCATGTGTTCCACAGAGTTTGGAAGGTGGCACAGTACAGGGGCTGTGGTTAGACCAACTTCACCATTTGTCAGCAGTGCAGCACACCACAACACATTCTGCTGACGAGATAACAGCCTGAATTCTTTCTCTTTGTTTTTTCCTCTGTGCTGGAGTGGGGCTCAAGCATGCCCACACTGTGGCTCCAGCTGCAGTTCTACAGTGTGATGTGGAACCCAGTTTGGCTCCCCCTCAGTGATGGGAGAGGTCTGTGGGAAGACTAGGAGAAGTGACTGGGGTTTTTTCATCTTCAGCTGAAATATCCCGTGACTTTGCTGTGATGTATGGGCAACCAGGAGGAAGTTGACTTCTGTCAGTGCCTTGGAGAAAATCCTGCCAGACTTTCTCAAAGTGAACATGCATTTTTTGGTTCTTTTTTGATGGTTGGAGTATTTTAAAATCTATTTAAGGCCTTACTGGTTTTTGTTTGTACTTGAACCTCTCACCAGTACAATAGATGGGTCTGTGGACAAAAGCCAAGTATATTTTCAACCTGTCCATTTACCAAAATGAGAAGGAGGAAGGAAGACTAGTGGCTATTCTAGACTCAGAAACATAAATCTATGATGTCGAACTGGTGCTGACACTTCCTTCTAGCAATAGTTGTCAGATCAAGAGGAACTCTATTAATACTTTGTGTCCTAGTAGATGAAAGGTTTTATTTTCCCTCTCCAGAACAGAAAGTTGTCAAGGCTTAATCTATACTGTGTTGAGTCCTAAGTAGATGAATTTTCCTGTGGAAGGCAATGAAATGTTTTGCTGTGAGGCTTCTCTTCTCTGTCTGCCTTATTCTCCCTGCACTGGCATCATCCAGAAACCTGTACGACTTCTGACACTTCCCCTGGTGCAACTTCTGTGGTTAAAGGGATGTGGATTCATTTGGGAACACATAAGCAGGTTCCAAAGTCATGCTGGCTTCAGACCAAAAATGTTGTTGCTGGGTGAAGGTTTTTATTATCTTCTTGAATAAGAGAAATAACCAATGGGTTCAAAAATTTGAGATGCCAAGTGAAACTGCCTGAAACCAGGATAAAAAACAAAAGCAGCACTAATCATGACATAAAGAGGAATTTGATGCGGTTCTAGGAAAAAACCCATCAACACAGTTACATCTTGTTGCAGAACATTTATGAACAATTCTGCTGTTTTTATTTTTTCCATGGGATGCCACTGCAATTACTTTTTTCCTTATGCCTGATAAAAGCCATAAGAATGTCTTTGCTGCAAATCCTCCTTATTACTGCCAGCCAAATTCTCCCTCTAAACTTTAGTTCATAGAGCAACTACGATTCTTGCCATAAGCAGAGAAAAATTCTCCAGGTTTATTTTGTTGTGAAACAGTTGAAAGAGAAGCTGGGCTCTGTGGTGGGTGCTTGTCACTTACCACAGGCCACATCCATCTGTGCTCAATGCATCCTCTGGACAAGTACACGCAGGTGTTCCAACTGTACATGCCCAGGACTAGTTTCCAGGTGTAAATATCAAAAGCAAAGTGAATAACAGAGTGAATTTTAAATACAAAGTGGCATTGTCACTACATCTTTTTAGAGACAAAGGTGTATCCAGCAAAGTTAATGAGAATAAGGTGATTCTGCCAGATTATTTAAGTGCAAATCAGATTTACTCAAAAGCTATGTAGAGGATGACTGTGGATTTTGTATTTAGCTATGTTTGATTCGCTGAAACTTTGTCATTGAAATCACTGATACTCTTAATTTTGATGCTATGTCAGGATAGAATAGCCAGCAGAGGGAGCAAAGGCTTTTTAGCAATAAGCTGTTAGCAAGAGCTATGTGACCCTATAGGGGGTTCAGGAAGGAAGCAAACTTTCTCTGTGCTACTTTCTCTCCCTCAGGAATGGAAGAAGAGGTGAGAGAGAAAGGTTTGCAGACTGAGAAAAGAAATAGAGTTGTGTTACTTTCAAACTTGAATTTAAAGCAGACCATTTAAAAAATACTGGAAATTCAGCCCCATAAATAAAATGCTACCTCACTTGGGGGGAGGGGGATGGAGGAAACAAGACCAAACACAACCAACTAAAACCTAAAAAACATTTAAGAAGAAGAGTTACTATATTTTTTTTCCTATTTGTCCATGTTTTCAATGCCAAAACCATTTTCATATAATGGCTGGGATCATTATGAAATGTATCCTGTGGTTTTGGCCACTTACACAAAGTTCTGTCACAGAGGGCTCTGTAATGACAATTTTCTGTTAATTGCTATCTAAAAGGGCCAACCATTGTAATTTCAGCACAGTCTTATTCACAGATCAACATCAGTTACATTGGCCAATCGTGAACATTTTGGGAAAAACATCAAATTAAAAAATGATGTAGAAAATACTGGGGTTTTGATGCCACTTCTCCTCTGCTTTTTTAATTTTTTAAGTCTTCTACCTGTAGTCCTTCAGGTTTGCGTGTAGATGATTAAGGTCCTGTAAATTAAGATGCCAACAATTTCAGATCTGGCTAGTCCCTGCCCTAAGCCTGCCTTGTCATCTCTGGAACAGCTGCAGATTTTTGTGCTGAGAGACCGGACCAAACACATTGAAGAGTGTATTTGGTATGCTTTCAAAGGGCTAGGCACACTCATCCCCAGCCCAGAGAGCTGGAGAGAAGGGAAGGGGCAGAAACATCTCAAAGGAGGAGAGGGCCTGCTGACGTGAATCAGAATTTAATGAGCTGACCACCTGCTCTTGAAATCCTCATCTGCAAGATATTTGAGCCTATGAATTCAGACATGATACCTACAGGCTTTTCAGCTAATCTTGTTGTCTGACAGCACAGTCAAAAAGAATGTGACCTCAGGAATAGAGAAGATACCTACTTGATATCCTGGCAGAGCACGTTAATAAACATTTCAGCATCAGCAGTGCCTGCTCAGCAGTCTGTAGGTTAGGAGGCACCTAAGGTTACTTCTTAGCTCTAACATTTATTCTGTTTTGCAAACTTCTCAATTTCAGGTTTTGGATTCTCTCGAATCCTCAGTCTTAGCTGGTAATATGCAATGTAAGGGCAGAGAGGGAGGTGTGTGCCACAACAACATCTGCAGACTTGTGCATGCAAGTACAAGACTAACTTTTGGAAACAAAGAGGAAAGAGCCACAAGGATTGTTTCCCACTGCTCTGTTTTAACCTTTCTATATCTGTCTTCCCCTTAATGTGCCAAAAGTGAATGGCTCTGCATTCAAGATAACTGTGTGGCACAGAGAGCCCCCTTCTGCCCTGTTATCGACAGTGCTTGTGGTACCATCATCCTTATGCAACATTGTCTCAATTCAGATAATTTAAGAGAAGCTACAGCTTAAATCAAGTGGCTGTTGTACTTGTGAAGCAACACACCAATTAAACCATGCTATAGAATGTTCCTGAGGCTTAAGCCGTGCTACAGAAGATTCCAGGGCTTCCTTGTCCCAAGTGTTGCTTCATGCTTGCAGAGGGCTTCCCCTGAGGGACTTCTGCCTACTGTTTGTTTGGTAGAACCCATTGCTGAGGAAAGCCTGACTCCATCTGCCCCTTTCTCCCGAGGAAAATGTTTCTTGTCAGGAGAAAAGTGAAGTCTTTGTAAGGATGGCTGGAATGCAGCATTCAGAGCAAGGCTTGTGGATTTTTTCCCCAGAGTATGCCTCTGCAGAGAAGTTTAGGCATAATTTCCCTTGTTCAGGAACATTAGTCCTTGTTATTTTTCTTCTTACTCACACTTAACAAATTGAGCTAGAAGTGTATCCATTGTCTGATTGAATGGGAACATTAGCAGTATGATTTCCATCCAGAGGCTGATGGCTTTGATCCATTCTTGAATTCTGAATGTTGCAGTGTCAGCAAGTTTTCTTTGTCTGTGACCGCAGGACACGATGTTTTTAAGATCTTGGTGCTCTCTGGGGATTCCACCCTGAGGAGTTCTTGTGCCTGGACCCTCTCTACCCTTCAATAAAGAGGACTTCAGGGAGACCCCCTCCCAAGCCCTTTGCCTCTCCTGCACCTTATTTCAATGCCTTTGGTTTGCTGCTCTGATGGAGCTGCTCCACCTCATGAGGTGAGACAGCCACCCCACAGCCGTGTCCTACCTAGGCTCTCAGGGAGCCGGCGTCCAGCCAAAGAGTGGACAGGCGACGCCCGGCAACAATCTCTGACTATCTTTTGCATTTGCATCTTCACCTGTTCTTGTATTGTTCTCGGTTCAAGAGCACACAAATACAGGTGTGCCACTACTGTGTAACTTTGTCTATTTCTTGCAAGTTAGGAACACAGAGCAATCTGAGAGTAAAAGAGGAAGAGATCTCTAAGATGAGTGAGGAAAAGAAGCTGACTTTTCAGCTACCACCAGACACTTTCTATGACTATGAGCAATCCCCATTTAGGTGCCCAAGTGGTGATTTTCAGAGCCTCACAGTCTGCTTTGTAGTCTAACATTACACAGAAACCTCTCAAGCTCCATTTTAGAAAGTGGTTCATTATTCTGCCTTTGTTACTATTTAAAAATCTCACAGCTCAGGAGGCTGGACAAATTCTTACAGTCTTCAGTCTAAACCTATTTTGGCAATTCTATACCTATTAGTTCTTGTACAAATGTACCTATTTTGATTAATTCTTCTCATTCCCTACTATTCTTTCTCTAACTCCGTGATATATTTATAGGCAGCAATCATATACCCCTTAGCCTTAGACTAGGTTAGCCAAGTTTTTTAGTTTTCTTATGTAAAAAAAAGGATTCCTTGTTCCTCTGATTATACTAGAAGACTTTCACTGCAGCTGTTCTGGTAACAGACTCATATTTCTGAGTTTGGGTGTTCAAGGAAGTATGCAGAATTTCAGGTTTCATTGGTTCTCTGTGCAGTCATGTTCACCATTTCTGTTGGAAAGATCTCTCACGATCACATTTTATCCATTTCCTTAAAACAATGCAAATAGTTTTTGTATTAGAAATGATCATTAGAAGTGTTCCTACTGCATATGAACTTTTGGTGCAGAACAGTTGCCCTAGGCATATCCAGCTTCTGAATAAAACAAGTTAGGGACCCTCTTACTCACCTGTGTTGTTCCCTTAATGATTCCCCTCCTATGCCTTCTGAGTGAAGAGTTTCAGGAGAGGGGAATCAGGTAAATAAAAGCTATGTCACAGCACATGCACACTAGGGAGCTAAGTTAAATCCTGCATTTTTGATGGCTGTGTTTTGCAGACACAACATATTTCTTTCAGCGTCATGTAAAGTGCTGTAGGCTGAGGCAGTGCTATGCAAATGCTGGCATGCAGTTGGAACATTTGCTTTACTTGTGAGTGATGAGCCTATTTACAAAATTAGGCAGATCATCCAAATGGATGTCAATGGGATCTTTAACACTCACCACCATACCTTTAAACACCCCTCTCTGATGGATGTCACTCATTTTGTCAGTCCCACTGAAACACTTTGGTACTGAAATCTCAGTTTTACCATGGCGGGTTTGTGGAAGACTAAACTCTAAACTTGTTGATGGTACAGAAGGGAAGAAATCCTGTGTGGAGAGAAAAAAAAATTCACTGTAATCAAAAGGAAAGGTGTTGGTTTTTTAAAAAAAATTTGTCTTTGCTTATTTATTACACTCATTTTAAATGGAAGGTCATTCATACCACTCAAGGGCACCCAATAGTTAAAGTCTTGAAACTGCCAAGAAGGACTTGGAGGTGCTGGTGGATGAGAGGCTGGACATGAGCTGGCAATGTGCACTCACAGCCCAGAAAGCCAAATGTGTCCTGGGCTGCATCCAAAGCAGTGTGGGCAGCTTTGCCACCTGCATCCAGCTCTGGGGTCCCCAGCCCAGAAGGAACTTTGGCCTGTTGGAATGAGTCCAGAGTTGGGCCACCAAGATGATTAAGAGGGATGGAGCTCTCTCTTACAAGGAAAGGCTGAGGGAATTGGGTTTGTTATGCCTGAAAAAAAAAGGCTAAGGAGTGACCTAATTGCAGCCTTCCAGCACCTGAAGGGAGCCCACAGGAAAGATGAAGAGGGACTTTTTACAAGAGCATATAAAGACAGGACAAGGGAAAATGGATTAAAACTGAAAGAAGGCAGGTTTAGATTAGATATTAGAGAATAGGCCAGGGGGGTTAGAAGTAGATCTTTAAGGTCCTTTTCAATCCAAGCCATTTTATGATTCTAATCAAATCTGCTCATTAACAAGATGAAGCCTTTCAAACACCTTTTCAACTTTGAGACAAATATGGAGAAAAGCGAGGTCAAGCCCTCCTATTCTTATTTCACATTGCTAATATGCACCCTAATTGATAGCACAGCAACCCCTGGGGTGAGCTCCTCAACTTCTGCATGTTTGTTAAGCTCAGCTAATGTCAGTGAAACAGTGGTGATTCATACGAGCTGAGGACGTGGCCTCTGGAGTTCAGAGGAGTTACTGCAGAATATCAGGCCAAAAAGTGATTTCTGAAGGATTTTCAGTTAAGCTAATGCCTAAAGCCAATAAAGAGGAGATTTCTTTATGTGTTTAAGTCCTTTTCTTTGAGATACTCAGTAAGCAGTGTGTGTCTTGACATTAACAGCAATGTACAAATATGACAGGTGAGTGTTTATCAATTCTATTTACTATATATGGCAGAGTAGACATATTGGCTATGCTAATCTATGAGTTTGGCTGATGTGATCCAGAAAGGAGAAAAATGTTTTAACAGAAGTAAAGTATCATTTAAGCTTTATTACAAATGTCAAATTTATTGAAGTGTGACACAAAGAAGTTTTTGGGGTGTTAACGGTGTATCCACAAAGCATGAAATAAAGCCAGGAACAAAATAAGGGTGTTTTCAGTCTTCTTGCTTTGTCAGATCAGCTAGAAAACAGAAGAAAGAAGATACTAAAAGAATCCAAGAAGAAAGGATACTAAAAGAATAATGGCTTCTTATTTTTTTTCCAAGAAGAAAGGATACTAAAAGAATAATGGCTTCTTTCATCAATCATGGTTAAATTTAGGACATCCATTTGGATAAAATATATTTGAAATGGTGGCTGGTTATTTATTTTCTTTGTTGTTGTGTTTGGGTGTCTTTTTTTCTGTTAATAAACAAGGCTTTTTTTTTCTTTTTTAATAGTATTTGCTTTCATTGGGATACCTACTGACCATTAAAGCAGGGGATGACACTTTTAGTTTAACCCACAGTTTTAACGGGAACTAGCCATGAAACTGAGGTCTGGATTGAGATCCCAAATGTCACGATTACTTCCAGACCTTTTCCTCCAATTAATATTTACAAGCTAACAAGTGTTCTATAATTTAGCAAGCCTAGTAAGTACTATGCAAAGAATGGGTTATATTTTTGCAGAGTCTCCTAGCACATTAGGATTTCTGTCCTGCTTGCTATCATTGGAACAATTAAGAAGGATATTCTGGCAATGAGTTAATTTATCTGGAACGTAAAATGATCTTTTTTTCAATTTCAGAGGAAGAAACTAGGCTTTATACCAGTAATCTCAAAAAGCATGTCTGAACTGCTGATCCCAAGGCATGCTGTGATTGTATGAGGTGGTTTAATTGGATATGCGGATCCGAGTTCACTGTTTACATGCACACAGCTATTTGGAAAGGGAGCTTGTTAATGAAAGTAGAAGAAAAACTTCAAGGAAAAAGCACGTTTGGCATTTAACTAGCAAAAGATTTGCTTTCTTCATTAAAGTCATTATAACTGAGCTCAAGAATTGCACATGCACAAGGGAATTACTTGAATTAAGTTAATAAAGTTGTACTTTATTAGGTGTGAGGGGCCTGATTATTCCATTAGTAGCGCGATATAGCTTGAGTTCAGATCTGTGGACTGGAGCAAGCAGGTTATGAGGATGAAGCTGTGAAGCTCCTGTCCTGTGCACCTTTTCACCTGGGTAAGAGGAAGGCTTTTGTTTCTGTTTTTATGAAATGGGACAAAATAAATTGGTTCTGTGCTGGCTAAACCAGTAATCAATAGAGTTTGTTCTCAGGAAATTTAGAGGAGAGCCATTCAATTACTTGGTAGAAACTCTACATGTGCCTCAGCTGTCTCGGAACGTGTCAGGCCTGGGGAATATACAGCAGGGTTTGGGAGTTATTGCATGTTCTTTTCAGTGCAACTGGCTTTTGTTTGTTTTCTTCTTTGTTATTCAGTTCTTGAAGCAAGATTCAAAAAATAGTATTATCTAAAAAGCTGCAGAGCACAGTGGATGCTGATAATAAGCTGCTTTCAAGCATGCAGTGTTATCTGTAAGGTGAAATGCTAAAGAGTACCACCTACTTGCTATGTAAATATCTTGGTCAGTAACACGTGTTAAAAGGTTGGGTTACTGATGAATGCTTTTTCTGATCTGGGTAATGCTCTTAAAATGTTTCCAGTTTGGGTTAAAATTGGTTTAATCAGCCTTGGAGCCTGGTAAACTTTGGTATCACACAACAGTGAAGAAGTTACCTGAAGTGTTGTTGAGTCTGAATAATGAAATTGGAATTCTCCAAACCCTCTTCATGAAAAATATTGAGAACAGACATTTTAAGTAGTGCTTTCCAGTTCAGTGGCAATAGTAAAGAAGTCCAAAGACATGTAAAGTAGGATTATTAAGAATTAAGGAGAAAGTGAACAGTTTTTTGGGCGATTTTGAATCGCAGATAACATGAGAAGTTGATGGGCAGTAATACCCTTTGCATAATGGGCCCCATTTCTGAGTGTACCTTAGTATCATCCTGATCTTAAACAAGTGCTTCCCCTGTCATTTGTCACTAAGTGTGGAACCTACTCTGAGCTGAGCAGATGAGTGTGGGCAGAGCACTGCTTTTGTTTGCTGGGGGCTGAGTTGTGCTATTAGACATGTTCTATCGGCTTTCCATCAGATTTATGCTTCCTGAACCACTTTTTGAAGCACGTGAGTTAGAGAGGGTCTTTCCAGCTATGTTCACAAGATCAATAAAATGGAAGAAAATGTAATTTTATTACTACCAATATATTTTAATATAGCAACCGTTTTCCTAGTCAGGACAAATCCACTTGCCACTATACACTACAAAACCATCATATTATAAAACATATTGCTCATAGTGAAGATGATGGGCATTTTGCCACAGCTTTGACCCTATGTTCACTACTGAATGCACAAAATGGTTTAGCCTGATGAGTTAGGGAGCCAGATAAGAAGTTAGCTTATTGGGCAGATTGCATTTTCTAGAATACACCATACTTTACCAAATATTCACATCTGTAGGCCAGCAAAGAGTTAATAATCAATTGCTACTTAATGAACCTATAACTACCATATTAAATCCGCATTGAATGTGTAGTTAAGTGTACTCAGAGTATTTTAATTTAAATGTTACCATGAAATCTGCAAGTGGAATTAGTGTAGAGCTTTTGAGATTACATTAGCAGCAAAACAGGGGGTGGACAGTTATTGTTAATTAAACCATACAGACAACATCCAGTAGAATCCTAACAGCGTGTAGGATGCATCTATTTGTTTAACATCTTACAGTTTCAAGACTCTTGGTCCTCCAGCTCCTTTTTTTTCTTTTTTTTCCCTCTACCCTCTGTTTTAATTACCAGTGGAAGTTTTTGGACTGATTTTGTTATTCTGTGAGACTGATGAGATGGTGAAGTGAACCTTCCCATTGTCTCTGGAATGGGCTTGACATTAATACACTCCATAGAGGGATGGAACAATATAATTTCACTATGAGTTTGTTTATTAAAGTATTTTATGACATTTTTTTCTTCCATCTAACCAGTCTCTGAGGAAAGCTCTATATTTGATTTCCTCTAATGCAAGTGTCCCCCTTACAACATATTCATTACCACAGGAGTCATGACATCCCATATTTTTTGCACTTGTGTGCCTAAGTCAAATACTTCAAAAAGCCACCTTATCTCCCAGTCATTGTCCTTTCTTTTCCTTCTTTTTATATATCTACCCTTGCAGTATGTGAGACTGAGAACACAATTTGTGTGGTATTTTTTGTTTGAGGGGAATTTCTGTCAGACTCTGTGTCTAATCTGTGCTATAGTTCCTCTGCCTTTTGAAGGAACAAAACTTCTCTCTGTGATTGCCCTCAGTGTGACACTCCTTCCTTAGGCTTGTTTTCAATACCTGCTGTGCACTCAGAAAAGGAATAGTGCTGCATACCTGTCCTCCTTTAGCTGATATATTCCATTATTTGGGTTAAAGTCTTCAGGAGTCCTCCAGACCTGCCTCCCTGGTTGTTGCCTCTGCTGTCTGTCATGGGATGAGTGTTCCTGTGCTGTGTAGCTCTTTTTTGGTCTAAAAGGAATGGTCTTGCCCAACAAACCTTTACTAATATCATAAAGTCTGGTAGAGATAAGGTCCTGAAGGTTTTACGTCTTGATCCCATGGTCCTTTAGTGCTGTTACCTGATCTTTAGTGTCTCCCCCAGCCCTCCAGCCATGACACTTCTGTAATACCTTGCTAAAACTCCCTTGCTGGTAGTTCCTGCTTTGACTTTTCTCCTTAGTGCAGGCAGCTAGGTGTACAAGCTGCAGACTGAGCTGCCATCTCTTTGCACAACAAATGGCACTGGGACCTGTGTCACCAGCCAGGGGACATGACAGTCAGAGACGTGGCAGGAGCCGCTGGCTCAGCAGGAATACCTCAGACTTTGCATCAATAGACAGCTTGAGCTGCTACTGTTTTACTGGGCCATGAATAAACTGCTCTATGGATCCAAGGGTTTTTGGCTCTGCTATGGGAAGCCTGGGGTCAAACCAGTCTGGTTTGACTGCGTGAGAATGGGGTGTGTAGGGAGTCAAGTGGGGCACCCATCAGCTTACTGGTGCGACTGCAAAGGGGCTTCAGTCCTAGTAGTCAAAGTATCCCGTGGTGGGAGTGTGACTGCCAGAGTGCCTCCTGAATGGTCAGACAGGAAAGTTTCCTTAACACTCCTTATATGCGAATGCCTCATCAAAAGACTTATCATAGAATAGTTTGGAAGTGACCTTAAAGATCATGAAGTTTCAACCCCACTGCCATGGGCAAGGACACTCTTACCCTGCTGCTATACATCATCTGTCATGACTTGCCCCTTGTCCCCCAGGTCTTTTTTTCACAGACAGTTCCTTGCCTATTTACAGATATCCCTGGCAAACAGATCATGACTGTGCTTATTCCCCTTTATTACTTTCTGAGGCACACAAACCTGCCTGAATAAAGGTATTTGCAAGAGATTTTTTTGTGCTCCTATCCATTGTGGAAGTTTAATTTAGACCTTCTGCATCTTTCAGCATTGTTTTCACTTCTCTGTAAAGGGCCATGCACCTTCCAGGCATTAGAAGAATATGATACAATAATAATGAACATGAGACTACGCTTTGGCTGTCAAACGGGTCTTTTTACCCCCAGCTATACAAACCACGTGGTTACTCTTCATTTTCGAAAAAGCCAGTGAGGCAACTCTTCTAAGCAAATCCATTGTACAGTGTGAAGTGTTCTTTCCTAAACACTCTTAAGACTATAATACAATTTGACTCATTTGTTGCCTTGTTTTAGTCACACAGATCCAATTCTAGGTCTTTTCCTTCTGCTTGCTGAAGGTCATAGCCTGGAAACCTGAAAGTTAAGTCAAGTGCCTGACCCCTGTGAAGTCGACAGGACCTTATGCGTTATTTGGTAATCCCTTCCATTCACCCCTTCTGTGTAGTAGTGCATGTGTGTACAGGCCACAAGTAAGGATTTGCGAAATGGAGCCCTCACTTTGTTTGTAATTGAAAACCATTGTTGGAGAAACAATGATTCAATAACCTTTTCTGAGGCTGGCCTAATGTCTCTCTCCAGAGACCATGGTGAGCACAGTGGTAAATTGATTTTAAAAAGAGTACAGCATTTCTAACTCTTTATGCAAGACTGACTACAGTTTCAGGCTTCTACTTAATAGCTTTGGATAATGCAGGACTTCAAGCATTGATGTGAAGTGTATGTGTGTATAGCAGGGGCACATTGCATTATCATCTTATTTCTTCAGATTTTTCCTACTGCAAAAGAGAAAAATCAATATTAAGATAAGTGAACAGACCATTTAAATGAAGAAATAAGTGGTACTTTGATTCCCTATTGTACACAGTGGTGATATATGTTGTTTGGAGGAAGTCACCCTTTTTTCATCTCTTGAGGGAGTTTTTCTTTCCATTTTTATCTTTCTACTGGGCTGGCCAAAGAGGAAGCTGAACAACCACAGAGAGAACCAACAAGGTCTAATATGAGTGGGCAGGTGGAAGAGCTTTCCTTAACTATGTATGAAAAATAAAGAAAATCTTTCATATCTTGAACTAACAGAACTCACACACTGATTCAAACACACATGATGTTCATGTATCCTTTAATCTCAAAATACAAAAAATCCCCAATGTACTCTGATGGAATAAGATTTGATGGAGGTGACACTAGCAAGTATTGTGAAGGTGATGAAAAATTCTCCAGTACTTCTGTACCAAAAAAAAAGCCAAGAAAAGTGTGAATTTGCTACTCAATTGACCAGGATACGTAATGACAAAAGACAGGCAAAAGATGCTCAATCCTTGACTTGATTTTTTTTTTCACTCGTAAGTTCTGTCCACTGGCCTTTAAGGTTCCTGGGTTTATTAGCAGGGCCTAAATGAAGCTTTATCCACACTACAAGAAGGCAAAGTAAGGAATGCTTCAACTTATTGAGTGTAAACAAGTCTATGGGACCAGATAAAATGCATTTGGGAAGTTCACCAATATAATTTTAAGGCCACTCTCTAAGACCTTTAAAAGGTGATGGCAAGTAAGAAGAGTTTAAAAAAAGAAAAGGCATCACACTTGTCTTCAAGAAGGACAAGGGGCAAGATGCAGGAAACTAAAGGCCAGTGAGCTTTGTCCTAGTCCTGTCATGGTCATGGAGCAAATCCTTATTGGAAGCCAATTCCAGCTGTATGAAAGGGAGAAAGCTGACTGAGGATGGGAAGAATGGATTTACAAGTACAAATTATGCAGGGCCAAACGGACAACCTTCTGTGATGAAGGAATGGCTCTGTAGATAAGCTGAGATCCATGGATGTTGTATACCTTGATTTTAGAAGGTCTTTTAATATGGTCTGCTAATCTCCAAACAGCCAAACTGATGATATGTAGAGCAGATAAGCAGATAATAAGGTGGTGGAAAATTTGCTGAACTATCAGCAGCAACACAAAGTCCCAGCTGCCAGCTTGTTGCCCATGCTGTCCCTCAAAGATCAGTACTGGGGCCAATATTATTGAGTGTTTCTAGAAATGATCTGGATGATGGGAGAGAGTGGATGTTGAGCTTTTTGATGGGACACCTTCCCCTTCGGCCGAGGGTGAAAGAGCAGAGGAAGCTGCTGTTCTGCTAAAGTTCTTTATTTCATAGTTTCATAGTTTTCTGAAGGCAGAATTCAAAGGGGTGCTACAATAAGGCCAGGCAGAAACAGCAGCAGCAGTGGCAGGCTAACAGCAGGTAGTAAACAGTTTCTTCTTCCTCCCTAAACTTACAGAAGTGTCGATTATATTTGTTAATTGACCAATAAAATTAACACATGATTCTAGTTTTTCTTTTCTTAACCTATCCTGGTCTGATTCTAACAACCGTAAATCTTACACAAGTCTTACATAGGTATTACACAGATTTGCGTATATAGTTTCTATCAGCTCTTATTGTTTATGTGAACACTCTGTCTAAAAAATGTGAACAGCGTAGTTCCATCTATGTTTTGTCTAAAGTAAAGAAATTCTGTGAAAAGGTAACACTGCTGCAGTAAAAACTGTGTTTAAGGTCTCTTTGCTGCAGCTTTTCAAAGTTTAAAGCACTTAGCATATATTTCTACTAAAAGTTAAAAATCTATATTTCTATTTCACTTTGGTGTGACTTGATGTATCTCAGTTTATCCAAAGGTTTTAATTCAATCCCTGTGCTTTGGCTTTCCTCTGGGCCTGGGCCCAGAGGGACTCTCACTCCAACAAGTGGACTTCCATCAAGTTTGTGGAGAATACCAGGCTGGTGGGAGAAGTCAATATTTTGGCAGGGAGAGTTGCTATTCAGGGGAAATGGATAGGTTGGAGAAATGAGGTAACAGAAGCCCTATGAAGTTCAAGACAAGAAAATCCTGACCTGAGATAAAATAATCCCATGTTACAGCAGAGGCCATGAGCCAGCTGTAACAGGAAGAAGCTTTGAAGGAAAATGGGTTTCTGGTGGGAGAGTTGAACACGAGCCAGCAGTGCATCCCTTGAAGCCAACAGGGCCCTGGCAAGAGTGCAGCCAGCAGGTCTGGGGGAAGTGATTCTGCTCAGTACAGGTGCAAGTTAGGTACCCTAACAGAAGCTGTGTAAACCTCATCCACAAGGACTAGCTAAGTCAATTTGGATATCAACATAGACCAGTGCAGTTCAAAATCACAACTTGTTAAATATAAACAATTTTTTTGGGGTGTTTTAAGTTTTGGGGTTTGTTTTGTTTTGCTTTGCTTTTTAAAGAGATTAATTTTACATTCTCAATGTCTCATATTTCAGAGAAATACTACTTTTTTAATTGCAGGGTCATTCTCCTCCTTTCCTTGCCAAAGCTGGATATGCAGCCTGAAACATAAATTAGTTGACATGGTAGGAGCATAAACAGAAATCTTCTCTCCTGGAGATAATGTGACAGCCATGATTGCTAAGTGTTGGTAGAGAGACAATAGTTTTAGGAACAGACTTTTTTTAGAGTGGTATATATAACTGGGAAAACCAGATGTGCTTTCAGGTTCAGAAAATGATCTGATCTGTTTACCCAGAAGTCATCCCTAACTGAGGTGCAAGTTATATTTACAGCTGGGTGGGCTGGAATTCACTGAGGACAAGCAAAAGAGATGTGATTGCAGTCACCTCATTTTGGGGCGGGGCACAGCAGTAAAGTTAGAAACCTGAAGAAGCCTAAAAACTTGTCCAATTTATCCAACTCAGCTGGTACAGCAAAATAGTTTACCTCTCTTTACAAATTTGGCTGCTTTGAATAATTACGGAGAAGATGGGTCAGTTGTCAGCTGGTATTGAAAATGTTTTAGTTCCATTAACTTTGTGAGGTTAAAGCAGCTCATGCCAGCTGCAGATCTTTTGACCACCACATGTATTAAATGTTCCAGTCATCAGGTTGGGCTTGCTCCTCCCATGTGGCAAACTTCAGTTCAGGCAGAGGATGAGTGACAAAGCAAGGAGGGTGAGGACATCCGTCATGTTTAGTGGTTGCTATTAGAAGAAAAACACAACCTGTCAGGGAGGTAGGAGGAATGAATGAGTTCAACCCTGACAGGAATTGGTGGGCAGGTGATGGCATCTCTTTGCATGTGACTAACAAAGGTCATTTTTAATAGCTTGCAAATCAGCCCATGGCAGTTTTCTCGATATTCCAGGACAACGTGCAAGACACTGATAGGTACTTTTCTCTCATTTAGAGTTGTTTAGAAAGCAAGCTGATACACACTTTTTTTTCCTCCTTTCTTTTCCTATGTAGGGATACATGGCCTGTTGTATTTAAACTTTTGTAACTATTTGAATCATACTCAATACTGCATTTTCAACTCCTGATTATGATGTGGAAGGTGTAAATTACACGGGATTATACGGTATTTTTTTTCCTAATAGCCTGCATTCTGTCACAATTTTGTTTGTGTTTCAAAAGTCTTCTGCAACAGATACAGTCTGGTTCAATGAGTCCATTCAGAAGTACTTTCCACTCAGCAAGGGTAATTATCTTTATTAGTTCTGTACCTTGATAGTGTTTCAGCAGAGCATTTAGGAGTGTCAAATTCTATTAAGCATAAACTAGCTCACAAAGGAAATAAATTGGAACTGTGTGAATGGTGATACCTTAAGAGGTTTAAATGAGTGTTCTGCTAGGTGGTTTTGCTACTTGATAGCAAAAAAAAAAAAGTCTAATTTTTGTTTATTTGAGAGGAGGGAGCTTTGTGTCTTTTGGAATGACAACCTCCCCCTCATGAATAAATGTGGAAAATTTAAAGCTTCTACAGGCAAACAATTGATCACTAAGACTCCTACAATTTTTAATCATTATTCAAAAGTGTAATTTTGTTGGTATACTAAAGTTTGAGTCATGAAGGAATGCTACTTAAACCACAATGCTTTTCTGAAATTTCTGCTTTTCCCAAGAGCTGAACTGCAGCGGTCAGGCAGGAAAAAAGCACAGCCCATATTTGCATGGCTTAGAAAAATAGTAAAAGATGCTTGCTTCTAACTTCTATCATGTACTGTTTGTGAAAGCTGAAGTAACTGTGGTTTCTGTAGACCTACACCCACATTCAGTAAGCAGGTCCCTGGATAAATTTCAAAATGATTTGTCTCACCTGAGCTGCAGGAGTAACTGTGTGAGAAAACCAAGGGAAAGTGCTGAGACCCGGAGAAAGGATTTTGTTAGTGGTAAAAATGAAAATTAAACTCTAGAGGAAGGCTGTGGTGTTGCAAAGTGTGTCCTGCTTGATTTCCCTAGACAGCTCGATTTCATTGTGTGCCATTAGTGCTTACATTCAAGACCATGCATGTATTAATCATGCTGGAACTGCTGTCCTCAGCTCTCAGGAGTTTGTCTTTCCTCCCTCCACAGACTCTTTAGCATCTTCAGCTTGCTCTTTCTCTCATTTTGTCACTGGTTGATATTTGCCTTGTGGTTAAAGGGGACTGATATGGGAAAGAAAAATCCTTTGTACTAGCAGAAACTTGTCAGGTATTATAAGCTGGAAGAGTGTTTCCCTTTGCCTAAAGTGCTGCCCTTCTCACTGTTTATCTTCTTCTGGAGTTGCTGTTCTGTTTTGGGAAAACCCCAGGAGGAAAAACACAGAAGGAACTATATCTGGCTTTAGCTAGTACTAGTGCTATTTGCCTCAGAGTCAGGCCAAGTGAAATGGTGAGGGGACAAAAAGGCAGATGTTTTTTGGCCACCAGAGAAACAGCTGGCAGAAGCTCGACCACACTGTAGGAGACAAAAAAGACAGAAGGAGAGAAGCAGTTGGAAGGAGAGGATCTGTTTAGGTTCACTTAAACATAGTGAACCTAATATATGCCTGCAATATGCCTTTGTAAATAGGTGTATGTTGCATGCTTTGTCTGTTCATAATCAGATAGTTTCTGTGGATGTTTCTTGGACAAACCAGAAACATTTGTGCAACCCTTTGTCTGATTTTATGTTGATTTCTGGCTTACCCTTTCTTGGCTAGGCTGTGGTCTGGCATCCTGTTTCACTGGTGCTGGCCACGTGAAGACATTATTCCCTCCAGGCTTTACTGATTAACCTCCAGTTACTGCTGAGCTCTGTTGGTGTAATTTGATTCAGTCAGGATGACCTGGACTGGAAAAGGCTATTATGCCATAGACTGGTAGGTCTGGCAAAATGTTCTGTTCTCTAACACAGGTCAGTGATAAGGCAGGCCAGTAGTAGGAGGGAGCTGTGATCTTTCTGAGCACAGCTAGGATGAGACACAGCAAAAATAATGTCAGCATCATTCTTGACTTGCTAGTTCTTGCCCTTTATCATCCACTGTCTCAGAAGCCTCAATCTGGTTTTCATTCCATACACTTGTTTAGCCCTGTCTCACTGTGTGGTTTTCTGGGTCCCATGGGGATAGTAGAAAGGTTTCTGCCCAAAGATTCTTTTATCTCTTTCCTAGTAGGAGGTTTGTGGAAATGTGCCCTAATCTGCTTTTGGGCAAAATGACTTGCACTAGCTGTGTGATTTCAGTGTTTCAGTTAAAGGTCAAATTTGCCTCCAACAGACCAAGCATCTTTAAAGCAAACACCCCCCAATTTCTGTCAGATGTCCCACACTCTCTGGGAGAAGGTAACCTCCAACTGGAACAAGTACTGCTCTGACCAGCCAGCTTGGGTGTGAAAGGGAACATCTGCACATGAGCTGACAGATGATGCAAATTGAAGCAATGTGGATCAGCTTTAAAAGAGAGAGAGCATAAGTTCTACTGGTTTGACTGTTTCTATTTAAACGGTGTAATGTTATGAAAACCTATTCATATGTTAATGGAACTGATCCATCTTGCCATAAAGAAACACTTACTTCACAAAGCAATATTGATATTTCATTTGTCTGATGGCAATTCTATTTTATGCTCCTTTAGACTACCCATTTTGAAAATCCTTTTTTTTATCCCCTCATGCTTTTGCTTTATGTTAGCACTTAAAATTGTGTCTTCCTTCAGGTATGTGAGCAGTCATAATGAATGTTACTGGGATTACCATCATAGTCTATATACTTAAAATCAACTACTTTTATTGTGCTAGTACAAATGCTGATTCAGTGAAACCTGAATTTCGTACTTGTCTTCTCTGGGAAATTAATCCAGGCTAATTGATGTAAATTGGATTAATTAAACCACATTAAAGTCATGCAAAGCCTTTCTCATTTTGGAAAAAAAAAAAAGAAAACTGCTTTAATTTGCTTTTGTTTCATTCGCTTCCAAATCAGAGAAACTATTCTGATCTAACAGCTCTTTATATTCATGTTCAGTATGGTCCCTGTGTAGACAAACCACGGTCTTTACGTGAGAGAAAGCGGGAGAGAGAGGAAGAGGGTGTGCTACTGCTGAGGAACATCAGCTTGTCTAGAATTAGATGAGGAACAATTTATTGTATTTTTTGCAGCTGAACTTCCATCTTGTTGGTACCAACTTTGGAGGTTGAAAGTAAGGAAGATTATGGTTCAGGAAATTAACCTGGGTCAAAGTAAAAAATTTTACTTGTCTGGCAGTTGCTGAGTGTGCTTCTTTTGTCTGGACCCACCAAACACAATAGAGTCCTCATGTTCTCACAATCCCTTCCAATGTATCCGATCACAAAGAAAAACCCAGCTGTCCCAAACAGGACTGAATGCAGAAGATGGTAGTGAAATGGGTAGTTTGCTGCTAATCTAATTTGATGTATAAGTACTGCCGAATGTGAAAGACACTCTAAATATGTAGGGGATGGTGTGGTGATTTAGTGCTTAACAGTTTCTGAAATATTTATCACTGAAATGCTCTGAAAATGCTAGAAAATGGTTTTGGGGAATAGCATAAGTATTGTTTGACCCTACCATGGTATAATCCCACCTTTCTATGATTCATCAGCATTATTTTATCAGAAGTAATTTCTTCAGTTAAAATGAGAAAAATCTTTCAAATTTTTCAAATCCTTAATTTATTTATCCACCTCTACTTTTGCCCATGTAACAGCAGGAATTGATATAGAAAAAGTGGTTCACTCACAATTTTTCTTTTGTAACAGAATAAGTTGTAAATATCAAAAGAAACTTTAGGAGTTGTAAAAGTCTATCCTAAATTCTTTATGAGTTTTGTGTGTTGAGAAAGTTCAAAATAGTTTGAGTAAGAGCAAAGTAAATATCCAGAAGTACAGAAATTCAGAGGTTAAGTAAAAAATTTTCTCTGGTGTCTGTTGTCCTGATTCAGCCAGTGCAGTAGAATGTAGGAAAGCTATATTGCTGTAAGTAAATGAAAAAAATAGGATTTGATAATGGTTTCCATTTCATAGGGACTGGAATAATACACAATCTGCAGACAATTAAGAGGACAATCTTCTGACTTAAACCAGCCTCAAAATGTGTTCATATCCTCAGAAGCTGAGAGGCAAGGAATTTTATTAAGTGAAAAGACCATTACATATTAGAATTTTTGATCTGTAGGCAAGGTTGTTTTTTTTTTTTTAGATTTTTTTAACATTCTTAATAAGTTTTCAAGATACTCACAGTACTGAAATAAGCATTGCACAAAATGTTTAGAAATGTTTCATTCAACACATTAACATTCAACACTGAATGTTCGACAGCCTTGAACCTTGTGTGGTGAGTTATGATCCTGCCTCCTGCAAATACTGTTTCCCATCTCAGGATGAAGCTCCATTGCTAGATTACATCTCTCTTATCTGTGCTTGTGGTTGAACACTTTTTGTGAAACACCTCATTATCTTGGCTAGAGCAAAGTGATCTGACCAGTGAGTCTAGACTTTAGATAAGGAAAGAACCTTGAGACTCTGTGACATCTCATGTCAATTCACTCTGATGTTTAAATATTTGATTAATAAATCAAAGTGTTTCAGTCAAAGAAAATATTTCCTGGAGAAAATGGAAATAAAAAATTACAACCTTTTTTTTCCCTTTTTTTTAAAATAGGAAATTTCTATCTAGTTAAGCTTATCTTAAGCATCTGCTTGAATAGAAAACCTTTCTGCATCAGGTTTAAAACTGTGTGCAAGCCTCATGATTCCCAAGAGTGGTACCATGAATGTGATAGATATCTTTGAATGTCTCTGCTCCATTAGAAATGAGACAATTTTCTTGTCACCTGAGACAGGTAGAAACTTTAAGCTGTTGCACATTTCCCCTTTTCAGTGCTGCTTCTTGCCCCATTGGAGCGCTAACCTATTATCCCTCTTATCCACTCTCTTTTCCTTTGACTCATGCCTTGAAGAGTCTTGCAAGCATCATGTGCCTAGCCTAGGTAAGTGTTACAGAGTAGCCCTACTCACCTCCGGATGTTACACTGGTGGGGTCCCGTTACTGAAAATAAGGAGATATATTGCCTAAAATAATTGAAAGTAAATTTCTGTAGATTTTCTTTCAACTGATTTTGAATGCAGAGTTTCGTGAGGGGGTTGAGGGATTGGTTTTGTTCTTTCTACTTTTGGCAGCTTCATAAAAAAATAAATATTAATGTCTTATCATGAAGAGCCTTGACAAATTCTTTCTGGAAGGCAAAAAAAAAAAAGGCACAGAGCTTTGGGTATCAGAGTTCTCTGAAATGACAGAGAGGAACAGAGCATTAAGATGAGACAAATGCCCAACTACTTTGTATGTAAATAGTAAGAAACACCCTTTTCCTTGACTGCTTTGCCATCAAGTACCAGGCTAAAAGCAGAAAAAGGAAAGATTATTAGCCCCATTTCCCAGATACAGACCTGGTCTATTATGAGCTGCAACTGTACTAGACTGTGCATCACAAAACAGTGAAAACCTTCCGTGGATTAGTTAAAGGCACATGTACTTGCTCATGAAAGCTATCTGAATGCCAAATTGCAAATTATCCTGGTTTTCTGGAGAATATCCTCTCAGGCGGTAGCTGCCTGTAGGTGGTGAGAAGGTGCTTTACCCCCACTGCTGCAGCAAGGCATTCAGAACATCTCTCAGATGCCTTGTTTTACTTGCCTTCTCTGGTACCATTCAACCTGCTTTCCCAATAAAAAAGTTAACTGTCTTTTAACAGTAAAAAAAAATATATGCTGTAATAGGGATCATTTATAAACTCTGAGAGGAAAAAGATTGATCTTTTCACAGAATTTAGGAAATTATTGCTTTCAAAAGTGGATTATAAAACTTCTTTGATTGAGTGACAGTGGTGCATTGTATGGATGAATCTTTCTGAGCCTTGTAGTTGGAAAAACTGTTCAGCAGTTAGAATAATCAGTCTCTATCAGAATTTTAAGCAGGGTTTTTTCAGCTCAACATGCAAGCAATCTACTTTTAAAAATTTTGGAGTGTTTCTCTATATAAAGACATTTATAATGCACAAGGAAAGAAGTGAAGGGGGAATTCTCTCTCTCTACTCTCTTTGCCCTCTACCCAAAAGCAGCTGCCAGGCAATTTCCGTGAAAAACAGTTCTGGCAATTTTCTTTAAATTTTTTTTTCAACATATTGGTTATATTAAGGGCCAAATCAACTTACCTAATGAAGGTTATGGAAGATACAATGAGTAAAGGACCTCTGTATTTCTATTTTATTCTTTCAAAATGCATTTTTTGATTACGCTGACAACCAAGAATGGTGAATAATTAATGGATAGATCCTTCTTATGATGACACAAAGACTACATTTCTGAACAAGAAGGTTACAGCTACATTCTTTTTTAACCTTTACCATCCAACTCAGATGCCGAGTTTAGGAGTCTAAAATCCCCTGGTCTCTCCTTAAAGGAAAAGGGAACAGTCCATTCAAAGTAGGAGCCAAACTGGAAGTGGATCACCCATAAACAGAAAAGTGTCCCACTGGTGCTTGTAGCTGTCTTTCTTAGCTGCAGTGTTGCAGTGCATAGGTGCTTCTCTTGGAATTTGTTTTAAACTTAACCATATGATTATGCAAAGAGTCTGAAATGAAGGCTCCAGCATCCCCGATACAGCCTAATTCCCTGATGATGCACCTTGCCAGTCCTCTGTTGAAAGAAGTTGCTTTAGCTTAGCAAATGAAAGGTTGGCTCAGAGTTGCACATATTTCACAGGAAAAAAAATCACTCAGGGCCAGGGCTTCTGAGAATTCCATTAAATAATCAAGTATCTCCTAAATCAAGTCTCTCCTGAAGCAATTATTTACCCTAGAAGTGGTCCTGCTGGGCTGTTAGTGTTGCTCCGTGTGGGATGGTCAGGGTCTCATGACTGTGTAAACTGTCTCTGTTGCTCCTTTTAGAAATCTACATTGCTATGAAATGGGGGGAGAAGGAGAATGACAATTTTGAGGGATTTAGAGAAACTACACCATTTCATGGCTTCCACCTCAGAATTTCTTACTTGTTGTCATTTTACCACAGGAACAAAACACAGAGCTCTTGATAATGGTCTGTATTACTGATCTCCTTTTTGGGCAGGGTTTCATCCACAGGTACCCAAAGAAAACAGGTGCGTGTACTTGCACCATAAAGACTGATGAAGAAATGTATATCCAATGTTTCTTTCCACTGCCTTTTCTGGATTACTCCTTTATTCTACTGTGGCAAGCATAATGCAGATATAATAAAAAGCTTAACCCAAACAGACAGAGAAATGAAAAATCAGGATTTCAGACAATATCTGTCCCTTTCAAATGCCATAATAATAAAAGCTAGTTCCAATAGAATAAATATATTTAACCTCCAAAGAGTTATCAGTGCATTACCTCCCTACCACTTATGAGAAAGAGATTCAACTGGCTCATGAGTTATCTGTGTTTTATGCTCATGACAGAAAGATAATCATCCTCAAGGGTGAAATATGCTAAATACTGCATAACTATGCCAAACTGGCAGCAGCTGCTCCACTCTTTATGTGAGTGCCATTTGCTCCCACCCACACCGTACAGTCTCTGGACAACTATTGCTTTTCCTTCTGAAACCTATTTCACTGTATTTAAAACTGTCGTTAAAAGTTCAACTCCCTGAAGAGCTCTGTAAACTGGGCCACTGTTTGTAAACATGGTGATTCAAAATTAGTTCCTTAATTTCCCTGTAGTCTGCTGGAATGTGGGCCGATGTGCTTTTATTCCCCCACCAATGCACTGAATGGATTGCACTACAAAAGCAGCAGCAGCAGCAGCAGCAGCAGCAGCAAAGGGTCAAGTGAGAGGGTCACCAAACTGGGTCAAATATGCCGAAGTCCCTCTGATTCCTGCTACTGTCATTCCTGAAGGGCAGTTTTTGGATCTCAGCCTAGAGCCTTAGGGGTGTGCTAGAATGCTCCCTGAGGGTCTGTGTCTTCCTTTATATGTGTTGTTAGGCTGTATTCACAGTTTCCGGAGATAAGTGTCATTTTATTTCTGTTCTGGTGTTTATTTCCTGGTAATCTGGGTTGGAGAATGGCACTCTCAGTCATCTTCTTGATTGTCTAATTAGTAATTATAAGGTTTTACAGTGCGTGGCATGTTCTAGCGGAATCTAACCAGAAGTAAGCCCACACAGAGCTGAGTATTTTCTTTTACTTGCCTATTGTGAACAGGCATATGATTGTTTTGGTTTCTTTTTGACAGCTGCCACTTAAGAGAATGCAAGATTATAAATAGTAAAGCAAAGGCACAACATGAATGAAGTATGATGATGAGGCTGATTCCTCTCAGGCCATTCTTTGGGTTAACCTGCTTCTCACAATATATTGAATATATTCACTTATTTCAGGACAAAATCCAACATGATCTACCTGTGTCAGAAAACACAGAAGTTTTTTAGTTTTACTTCTTTGTAAACCTTAAGGATTAAGTATTAAAACCTTAAGTATTAAAATTTGGTTTTCTGATCTTGATACCTTTATAATAATCCTTACTGGATTTACAAGTAGCAGCTGGAGGCAAGGGACAAGAGGAGGAACAGTTGGAGAGAGAATAGATTTCTGAATATAAATGTCATCATGAAGCTGCTGCGGAGGCAGTTTTGTGCTTAGGTGGACTCTAGTAGGAGAGTGGAAAATTGTCTGTCACTCCAATAGCGTGATGTTCTTTCTCACTTTGAGAGAAGCTGCTCCTTCCTTACAAACACCTGATAATCTGTGCTGGGAACCCACAGGTAATCAAATAGATGACAGACTCTGTGCTGTCTGATAACAGAACCTGTATTAATCATGCCAGCCTTGCAGGCTACCCGTCTGTGCTTGTGACAACTTTATATAATTTGCATTTTCTCTTCCTCATTTCCTGTACTTCCCCACCACGGTGTAAGATACATTACACTGAATGAGCCAAATGTTTCCCTTTCTTTTCAGAAGTGGAATTTTTCATTCTTATGATGACCTTTCTAGTAATTCTTCCTCATGCACATTCCAGTTTGAATTGACTTCTTAAATGTGCTTGGCCAGAGCTGTGTTTCACATGATGTTTCAGCACAACTGTTATCATTTCCTTAACTCCCAAGGAAGTGCCTTGTGTCAGGCATCTTACTTAAGACTGCATTTCCCTCAACAACAGTACATTGGTGGCTTTTAGATCATCCTGAAATAAACTGCTGTGTTTCTTTCTTTCTTTTTCATCTTACAGGATGAACTCCCAATCCTTAGCTGAAATTACTGATATTTGTCCTGAAACCTGTGACCTTGCACTTAAAAGTAGTTATTTTCAACACACACTTACAACTATTTCTCAGTATTCCAGCTCTTCCAAGACAATGCTAGAGTCCTTGCCACTTTGAGATACTTCTCAGCATTACACCATTACTGGATTTCACCAGCGTGCTCCTACCTATTATGGCTGAGTTGTTAATGAAAATGTGAAATATGGTTGCCAAAGATCTGTTCTCCCTTACTGGTATTCTTGTCTTCTCTATAAACCATTTTTACAGGCATTATAATATTTTTACTACTACCAATTTTCCCTAGTTTAATAATTTCCCCTTATGTCCCTGCAAGATGCTTTAATTAAGTCCAGATAAATGAGACCTATAGCATTTCCTTCATTTAAAAAATCAGATTCATTAGCAAAAGTGGTAATAGTTGGATGCAGTATACACCATATACTGCTACATTTCCTTTTTCATTTAGCATATATTTTAATTGTTTTTTCCTTTCAGAATTTGTTTCAGTCTCTTCTATCTTTGCAGGCAGACTAAAGGGCCAAGACAACTTTTCACTTATTAACTTAAAAAGTCTAAATTTTTTGGTTTCCATCTACTATCACAAACTCAGAAGACATAAAATATTTGCTGCTATAATTTAGGGTATTAATTTCTAGGCAATTATTTGGTCTGTCCAATTTTAACTGCATTTTCTAATATGCTGTTTGAATAATTTCCATGCCTATAGAGTTTTCATTTTCCTTAATTTTCTTCTTTTGCTGCCTGATGGTCTTGTACTGCTGTAGCCTTGTTTATCTTATTCCTTTTCCATACCCTTAAACTAGCCACAAAGATTACAAGTCAAATGTCTTTTGTTCTTGTCACCTTTCCTCTAAGCCTCACACTTGTCTTATCAGTCACACCAGGCTTGATTCCTAAAGGTCAGATATGCCATATACTCAGGGAATTATCCATCTGTCAAGAAGGGTCCTGTGCCTATGAATACTTTCTAGGGATTGGATATCTGAAATCTTTTTCCTAGTGCCAGTTCTTGAGCCTCATGTTGATCTTCAGCGTCTTGTCCTATTTCATCCTCCTTCTCTAGGGAGGAGTCTAGGAACTATTCTCGTTAGAAGCTGTTTACCATGAGTGTGATTCTTGTAATACAAATGTGCCGTTAAGTGGAAAGGATTGGGACTTTACATTTTTTATTTCCTGTGAAATAAGTAGTCTGGGAATATAGGAGTACTTTCTCGAGAGATGGCCCTTTTACACTCAGAAAAGAAGATTACCACTGAAAGGATTTCTTTCAGGTGCTTCTCTAAGTATGCCTGAGTATATGAAGTACCAGCAGCTGTAATAGTCAAGAGATAGCTTTTTAATTTGAGTCTGACAGACACAGAGGAATTGAAAATTTTAATTTCTCTTATATAATAATTGGTAGATACAACCTTGCCTCAGTGATAGAGAAAACCCACAGTATTTTGTCAAGTTCCCCAAAAGTTATAGGCATTTACAATAAATGCATAATTTAGTAGGGAAATAGTTGAAAGCAGTGCTTTTCTTGGCTTTTAGAACTGCATGGTCTATGATGTATTAAAGACCTGGAGGGCAACTTGCACTACAACAGCAGGAACTTGTGGCAGCTAGATAAATCAGAACAACTTATTCAACAAAGTGAGGAGAACCTTGAAATTAGTAGTCTTGCATACTAAAGACTCAGCATTACTTATTTTCTCTGGACAGAAAAATACAGTCCATAGCACTTGTGACAGGAAAGTTATCTTCAGCCCAGTTATATTTTACATTGTCTTAAGGAGGAAGGAATGGTCCTATGTACCTGTTTCTTCCTTATGACAGTAGGAGGATCCTGCCTGACTAAATTCAAGTAGCTCCCTAACTCTGAGAGGGCCACAGGACATATTCTGTACCTGTATGAATACCAGGGATATTCTGTATATATTATCATGCAGTACATATTCTGTACCTGTATGAATACCAGGGTAGGGTTTTTTTTTTGTTTTTTGGGGGTTTTTGCTGTTTTTGTTGTTTGTTCGTTTGTTTGTGGGTGGTTGTTGTTGTTGTTCTTGGGTTTTTTTTTTTTTTTGTTGTTGTTGTTATTTTTGGTGGGTTTTTTCTTTTCTGATAGGCCAGAAAGAAGGGCAGAGTAAAGTGAATTAAAATATTTCAGTGTAAAAGTGCCAAAAAGAGATGTGGCATATCTTGAGCCTGCAGAACTCAGTTTGGTTATGAGTAAAAGCATACACAGGTGCAAGAGACAGTTGATCCTTACATGAAACAGAAGGATAAATATCACCTGTGGCCACAAATTGTCGCTTTGAAAATGTCTACAAAAACACTAGCTGTTCCAGCTTAGCATGTGATCTCCCACAGCTAGGGTTTCATTTCAGAAGAAACTTCCTTAGTATCTGCTGGGAAAACTGTTCAGATTTACTGACTGACTGAACATGTGTGGCTCTGCTAGGCATTGTAGCAAATACAGCCAGACCCCAGATATCTTGGTATTTACTGATCTTTTGTCATGCCACTGAGTTTCTCATGGTGATGTCTCTCAAAGCAACTACATTTCCCTGTTTTTACTGGAATTTAATGTGGGTCATTCTTTTCTACCCCATAGAAAAATTCACCCTATATCTATTGCTATTATGAAAATCCTTGCTTCAGTGACATTTAGAAAATAAAAGATGCTTTAAATAATAGCTACTTGAGATTCATTCTCATGAGATATTGCTGAGGCCTCCTAAGTGTGATTACAGAGTTAGAATTCACAATTGCCTGTCATGTGCTATTTCTTTTGCTGTACAAATTGTCAGCAAAGTTATCTAACTTCCAGTTCTTGAAGGTACTAGATTATAACTTTCAAAGCGGGGGGAGAATGAGGTGGTATTTGTTGGTAGTTAATAATTTCAGATAATGCCCCATTAAATGCTTCATCTTCAGAAAAAGCTTTCTTTATCTGGAGGAGCCAAGGCACTCTCAGCCTGGGAACATTGCACTGAACACCTTTCTTTTCCTGAGTGTCACTTACTTTACAGTTACCAACCCAGAGAAGTAAGATGACAAATTTAACTGCCACAAATAATGGATCTTAACAAACAAACAAAAAAAATTAAAATCCTTCTGAACAAAAGATCTCCCCAAAACAGAAGAAAGGTGTTTGGAAAGATTAAATAGCTAAAACCAAAGCATATATGAAAAGACAGTAAGATGGGGAGCTTGAAATTCATTTTAAAGTGGAGAGTCTATGTGTGCTGTAGCTGAAAATGGGACTGTGATTCTTGGTTCAACTAGCTTTAAATAAGCTACCAAAAGAGTTGATGTCAGTGGAGCTGCAGCAGCGCAGAGCAGGATGCAGACATAACAATTTATATATTTTCTCAGCTTTTGAGTGGTTTCTGTAGCCCATGGTGGACTTGCTTATGTTGCAGCATGGGTAAAGCTGAGTTTGTTGTGTAAGATTGGGAAAAATCAACTTCTTAACCACAGTACAAGTCTCTGAGAAGTTGTGGCTGTGGTTTTACAGTTCTTATTACTTGGTGACAGTTTAACATCTGTGCTGTTCATTGGCAAGATGGATTGGTAACTGTGAAGGTGTTCTTCAGCATTTGGGTTTTGGTTCCTTCTCCTCCCAAAGACAAAATGACAGAGGTACTCAGGAGGAGAACCTTCATAAGTCTATCCATTAAAATTTTACTTTTTAATGGAATTTGAGCTACCAGGATCAAACAGGTGCCACCAAATGTGGATGCCCATTACCTCAACACCCCTCATGACTTTCAAACGGCAACAATACTTTAATGTCATGTGTTATTTTCAAATATTGTCCTTGTTGGGTTTTGTGGGTTTTTTTAACTTCTAAAACATGTTAAAAATATGGTTAATATTTCAGAACTTTCCATCAGTGAAGCTTACAAACAATCCCTTCTCTGTTGGATCTTGTTTGGTTTTTGGTTTCCTTTTTTGGTTTCGTGAGTTCACAGGGACAGACAGCAGCAGCAGCTGAGAGGGTGGTGGACTGCTTCAGGTGGTGGGCTGTGGCCTCCTTCACCAGCTCCTCACTCTTTTTGTATGCCAAACAAGATGCCAAGGTGGGCAGTGGGGCATCTTCCCTTCATGGAGAAGGTCAGAGCAAGCAAGGAAGCACCACTCCATATGGTGCTGGCAGCACACAGACTGGCACTGACCGCTGTATCTCTCATCAGTTGCATAAAGCACTTCTACCCAAGCAGGGGCTCCTGGCTCCTGCAGTGCATTAGCTGTGACAAAATTACCACTGGGCAAATGGCTTTCTGCACTGCCGTGGCAGGATTTCAGCTAGTACTGAGAGCAGCTGTCCTGCACAAGGCACTGCCCTGCTTGCCAGTGCATCAACATGATAGGAAGGACAGGTTGGTCTTAGACTAAGGCAGCAAAAGAAATAATCCTTTGTGTTTGCCCTTCTCAGTACAACTGGAGCCACTTAATCCATTACTGAAACATCGCTCTAGACCTGAGCATTAGCTGTTTTAGCTTAATCCAGCGACATATATAACAAAAGCACAGTTTTCCTAATGGATAAAAAAAGTTAGCTCTGACATGTTGCGTTATTAAATTATTATTTTCCCCTCCCAGTTCCTATCAAATACATCAAACAAACTGTTAAGAACAGTTTGTTGGAGACAAATGATTTGTAACAGGTTGGCGTCAATCACGAGCAGCTCACGCAGATCGTTCTGTCAGATGCTTGGCGGGATGTGTGCCGACGTCCATCAGAGATGATTCAAGTCCTCCGTGACACATTGCAGAGGTGGTGGAGTGTGCATGTGTAGCACATGCAGGTACTATTGTTAGGATTCAGAGATGAAGGAAGATAAATAAACTTTTTGAGGTTTTCTTCCTTTTTTTGAGGGAACGTGTGCCTGTCAGTTGTTTGTCTCTGCTTACAATGCATCGCTTGAGAAGATCCAGAGTCCACGTTTCTCAGAAGTCAGGGCTGGACAGAGCTGAGATTTTGCTCATTCTGATGATTCTCTCCTGGGAGAATTGTAACTAGGTGTCAGGGGACCATTTTTATAGATGGTAAAGATTTTTCTGACAACATGGGCTCCCAGTGGGAAACCAGATCATTAAATTGATTTTTTTTATAGGAATGTCCTTACAATTGCTTCTAAGGAGTTTCTTCCAGATAAAAGTAAGGAGACAGGAAAGTTTTGACTGAAGGGAGGTAGATGGGAAAGAAAGGAAAGGGCATAAGCATGTACAGAATAGTCTGCCAACTTTTCTACTTCATGTAAAGAACGATGTTATCATTGGGACACAAGATTAGAAACACTTTCCTATGTCCCAGGCGAGAGCCACCACCACTGGACTTTGGAATAATCTGTTCCATTGGGTATAAATATTCAATGTTTTCTACAGAATCAAGACTGACAGATCAGTCACAGAACTGTCAACAGCCTGGTGTTTGGTTTTGTGATGGATTTTGAAGTTCAGACTTCCAGCTGTTCACTAGAAAAGCAGAGCTCAGGTGTATGCCTACATTTGTCTCTGCTTTTCGAGACAAACTGTGTAAGATTTTTATGATTTCTCTGAGGCACTATGAGAACATTTTTAAAAATTATTATTTTAAAAATTTCAGTTGTCCTTTTTATTTTAACAAAGGTCATAGTAACTTTGTCTAAAAAGAGGAGTTTAGATTTGGTCCTGATATAAAAAAGGAGGGTCACTGTAGAAAAGTGGCAGTGTATTGGTCTGTCTATAGAGAACGCTGTTCTCACATTCCAGTGCTTCTGTAATGAAAATACACATGGAAATACTATGTTCACTTTCTTATTGTTTTTATGTGATTAAAAGTGCATACAGCTGGTGTCAATTAAAACAGTGCACAATAACATCAGGATCTTAGTTTTCTGATTAGATTGCACATGATGTAGTTCCTGTAGAAGAAATGCTTCACGTAAGTCCAGCCTATCTTTTTGGAACATCTTACAGGATTTTTGGTTTTTTTTCATACAACTGGGAAGTAAGAATACCTTTTCTCTGATGGAAGTTTATAAATAATTATAATTTATATTTGAATATGTAATATTTAATAATTTGAATTTAGAGCAAACTGGATGAATAGCTATCAAAGAGGGGACAGTGCAGAACTTGTAAGGCTTATGAAGACTATTTCTCACTCTTCTATGCTATCTTCTCTAGTTCTCTGCAGTCTCCAAATGATATTGTTACTTTCTGTGCTCATTTTCAGTTATCAGTGCCTTCTAGATAGATACTGATGGCTTATAGACACCTGCCTGGGAGTTTTCTCAGACTGTTGTTAATATTTTTTCTCAGACTTCTGTTAATATAGCCAACATGTTTTTCAGACTGTCAGAACTAATCTTATTATGGAGTGAGTTTTCACTCACAAAAGCATTTATAATTATTATGAATCAAATTTTGCCTCCAGATTTTTCCCTGAGTTTGCATCCTTGAGGGCTGTTCTGCCTAGGCTTTCATTTTTCAGGGTCATTCCCAATCTTCCTTCCAACCCCTGGCTTGCATTGGTGAGTCAGCAGGATTCACTTCCCTCTCCCAGGAAGATCAGCACTTGCCTAACAGTGAGTTCACAGGCAAAACCAGCCATTTGTGTCATTATGGATTAACCTCAGAAACAGATTCAATTGTGTTGTGCCATAAGTAATTTATTTCCAAGGACAGCTTTCTGTGTGAGCATGGCGCTGTCTGCAGCTCCTGGTCACAAGCAGGCTGTGGGCAGATTTCTGGGAGGCAGCAGTGACAGCGCCGGCTGTGGGATATTGGAAAACCATCTCTTCCATGGAGAGATTTTAAGTCAAATTTATGTTCCTTAACACAGACGAAAATGGGAGTGGATCAGAACTGAGCAATGAACTCAGGGTTTTCTCATATGTCCTGGAAAATTCTTTGAGTAAAGCCCAGGTTTTCTGATACTTGCATGACTGTGAATATTGATCCTGCAGTGTTTTGTATTCAAGAATCACTACAGTTTGATTTAACTTGAGCAAACTATACAAGAACTCTCTTCAGAGTGGAACTGTTATTACTTTGATGATTAAATAACCTTTACTTTTTTGGCATTTCAGTCCAGCTAGCTAAGTCTCATGATCTAATTACAATTTGGTATTTTATAACTGAAGAGACTATCAAGAACCTCTAAATTAAATATTTCGGAAACAAAATGTCCTGTCTGAGAGTTAAATAAAAATGATTAAAACAAAACAGTTTACTTCTATTCATCACTGTTTACATTCTAGTTTATTCATTAATGTTTAATGCATAGAATGAAAACTTAATGACCCCAGGATGCAGAATTTCACTTTGTCCTGAACTGCTCTTTGTCTTTTTTTTCCTCTTTCATTTCTTGGGAAAAACCTGACAGTTAAAAAATGTCCCCCTTTTGCCATTGTCTAAAAATATTGGGAATGGCTGAGCAGTAATCCCTGGCAGCAAATCATTTTCTGTCCTAATGAATATCACCATAGAGATGATGACCATTGCTCATATATTAGTGGATTGTCTGCCAGAATAATTTGCTCTCTCATGCAATTGTTTTCTATTACCGTAGGTTAATCAACAGGATTCATGTATGTGAATAAAGCTGATCACACCCTTATAGTGTCATTTGGAAAATTGGCCTGCATCTGACTAGTGTGCCAAAGTGGATGGCTACTTGCATACCTGTATAATGTATTTCATAGCAATCATTCATTTTTTAACAATTTAACACTGGGCCTCGGTCAGCAGATGCAAAACTATGGTGAGCTCAGGTTATTCAAGTCTGAGGCTTTCATTTAGGACCATTCTGTTTTACTTTTCACATATAGTGAGAAAAAATAGATAATACTCCAGGTAACAGGAAGAATCTTTAGCATTAGCTTTAGGAGAACAGAAATGAACTGAAAAAAGTGGAAATTAATGTATCTCTACTTTTCTCTTCCTTTTTGGTGGTAGGGCTTAATTCTATGTACTCAGGTTTGAGGGACTTTTGTCCTGTGGCTTGTTACTTGAGTGAAAGTGGTAAACCCAGTTTGTGCCTCAATCTATGACACAGGGAATGTATTCTGTGCAGCAAAGCAGAAGAATCTTAATTATATACTAGAAAGGGAAGGATGACTGGTGTTTGTATCTTCATCCATAAGGACAAATTCCCCACACTCCTGGTGCCTCAGTGGTGACTGTGGAGATAGGGCAAGGAATATATTGTGTATGAAGAAAGGAATATGAAGGCATTTTGTTGAGGTGTAGCTATTGCTGAGAGGTCACACTGGTAACAGAATTTTACTTTCAGGCTCTCAAGACTGCTGGATAAAATGTCTCTTTTAGCTACGCTGAATCCATCTGTTCTCTTCAATACAGTGGATCATGCAGTATTCCACTGAGGAACATCTGATAATTCCTTCTTCCCTATTCTTCTCTGAACAGGGTAGTCATTCTTCTATTCCCAACAAAGCTGGCTGGTTTTGACCTTCTTTTACCTAGGATGCCTTTTGAAGAAATTGCTGTACACCTTGTTTAGGGATTTCAGTTTGCAAGTAGCATCTTGATTTACGTTTACTTTTCTGCAAAAACAAAGGGCATAATTTTCCTGTTGAGACGGTATAGGAATAATAAGCTTTTGGTAAGGCAGAAATGGTAATGGGTGTTAGAGGGACAGAACACAACCTTATTTGTGTTCAAACTCAGCATTCATCACTGCTGTGTCTCACTGCCCCTCAAAATTACAAGGGCAGCATCATCCCTTCCTTCAGGAGGGAACTGAAGTTGTTTGATGCTTTTTATTTTTCAAAGACAGTATAATGAAAAGGTTAGGGGGAATTGGGCTTACACTTTCCTGGGGGTTCCTACATGATCTTTTCTAGGGGTAAATTCCACTTTTGCCAGGTAACTTCTTTTTTCTCTTCACTGACGTTTCTTTCTTGAGGTTGACATTCAATTCTGTCACTTAAGTCAGTGCAACTCCAAATGAGACTCAGCCACACATTTATAAGTACAAAGGAGCTACTTTTACCTCACCTTACTTTAGATAATATTAAAAATAATTTCCCATTCTCTTGTGTTTCCAGCATCAACTCTCAAGAGAATATATGGAAATGATGCCTCTTTGATGCCTCCTTGACTTGAATGGAAAGGAGAAGCTTGAAAAAGGCTTTTCGTATGACTGTTTTTACAGACAGCTGTGTGGCCACACAGAATTGTTCATTGTTGGCTTTTACTGATACTGGTCACAGCCTCCTAAGATAATTTTTTATTTTTATGCAGTTTATCTACCCATTTTTCTAGGGTGTCATGCAAACTAAGTAGTGTGCTTTTCTATTTCCCTGCAGACACATGCACACATACTTCCATCAATAGTTTTGGGGTGTTTTTTCCAGCTTGGTGAATACAGATAATTTGAACTTAATTTGAAGAAAATACGAGAGAAGTACTGTTAACAATAGTACCTGCAAGCACAGCTGGAACAATGCCTGAACTTTTCTAGGTCACAGGTGTTTTTTTTTTGCTTCCACACCACTGTCTGAGAAGCAAAAACATAAACCACAGAAAGAAAGGTTGGTACACAGGTGCAATAGTTGCTATTGAACTGCAAACACAGTGTGGTTTTTGTAGCAGTTGCCATAGCAACAAGATCATTTACAGAACATAATCCCATTAGGAAAAAACATTTTTAAACTGAGCTAATTGTACATGAGTTTATATTGCTCCACAACCTGTTTTTGGAAGATTTCATTTTTAGGATACTAATAAAAGACTGATTAAAAGCATTACACATTGTCCTAAATTGCCTACAGAAAGTGAGGAGATGGGAATTATGTAAATTATTGCAGATTTCCTTAGATTGAAATAGTATGATCAAGGAAATTAATTCATGTTCTCATTTCTGTATTAAAAGTCACAAGATAGCAGCTGTACCTATATTATATTATCAGCTTGGTCAAATTCTGGTCCTTCTAGAAGTATTCCTCAAATGGCTCTTTCCTTTAGAGAGTCTGTTCATTCCTTTAGATATCTCCCTGTTTTAGAAATTTTGGTAACATTTCCTCTGCACCAATTTGCACTAAGAGATGTAAAAAGCCTGTTGATAATTGACAGAAAGCAAGCTAATGGATTGTAAAAACGAAGAATGAATAAAACCAAGATGAAATGTTTCACCTGTGGGAAGGCAAAGTTGGATTTAGGAAAAAACCTGAAAGTAAAAAGGAATGTTGAGATCTGCAGGTGCCATAAGGAACCAGGGATTTCCAGCTAAATACTCTATGAAGTCATGTTCAAAAGCCCGTCCTTTGTATTTTAGCCTTGCTCCAGAGAAATGTTGCTGCCACATACCCGTATAAAAGAAATAGAAATGTCAATGGTTAAGCAGCAGGATTGTACCTATTGAATTATAACTGATGGGACTGTTCTGCTTAGTAACATTTCTGGCCACCAGTCACATTTTCATTCAAGACGTGATCTGAAGAATTCATTGGCACTGCAAGTCAAGGAGGTCAAGAGCTCAGAAAGTTTCAAAAGGGATTTGGATATCTGTATAGCAGCTAAAAATACGTGGAGTTACACAATATTGGTGATTAAGCCTCTTTGTCTTCTCTCCCTTTCTTTGCCTCTCTGCTCCATTTAGATCCTGTTACATCTGAAGCAGGTGGGGTCAGTGCTGTGGGAGTCACGGTGTGGTCTATATGGACACAAACTCTCCTGCAATATAGCAACCCTATTTATCTTGTGAGCAGCAAACACTGCAGTTCTAGAGGGCAAGCTGGATCTTGGTGTGTGGGTTTACAGCTTTGTATAAGCTTTCCCTGATTTCAATGGGATCTTTTCCAGCTTACATAAATCCCTAGGAAACTATCTTTTAAAGACATAAGCAGGCTAAAAAAATGCATTCACCTCCAGCTTGGGGGAAGGCAGAGAGATCAGAGCCCAACTCAGCTTGGTCAGGGATTGTTTTATGGAATTGAAACGTCTGTAAGAAGAGGTTATGGAACAAACTGTTGGAGTAAGTGGTGACCTAACACTGTAATAGACGTCAGGGATAAAACAGCAGAGTTGTGAGAATTGTGAGCTGTGGTATATAGGCTCTTGTTTAAAACTGCTGGAAGCCTGGAAGGTGGCAAATGTGATACCAGGCTTTTAAGAGTTTTTAAGGACTTTTAAAGGGTTCCGGAAGAGATCATGGGAACTACAGGGTGTTAATCATGAGAGATAAGTGTAAATCTGTCTATACTAGTCAACAGAAAAGGAAATAGAATAGGAAACTTATAGAATTAAGAGGTCCATGGCTCACTCGGGAGCCATGAACTTGGCTTTTCCTTAAAATACAAATAATTGAAAAAAGGTCTGCCTCACAAACTTTCATGTCAACAGCCATGTGGACAAGGAGTTCCAGTTGATAAACTCCACTTGTAACATAACACTTGCATTCCTAAAAGGCAGTTTGTGAGGTGTATCATCAAAAAAAAAAAAAAAGGAAATTAAGAAGCTATAACAATGAATGCCTTTATATAAATTGCCAAAAGGTAGGAAAGAGAATAGGTGTCAATCACTGCTTCTTGTCGTAGAGAAGTTACTGATGATATTCTGTAGGGAACTGTGCTATTGAGTACACATATAAATGACCCAGAAAAGGTGCTGAACAATGCTATGAATTTTTCTAATTACCCTAAAGTAAACAAGGCAACAAAAAAAAGAAAGCTTATTGAGAAAATTGCAGAAGAGCCTTATTAGGCTGTGTGACTGGGTTAAAATGGCAGGTGAAATTCAGTGTAAGTGTAAAGTGATGTATGGAGGAAATAGATTCCAAACTTTACATATAAATGAGTTGTTATTAGATGATCTTTCGAGAGCAGAGTAAAACTTTAGGATTAGGTCTGTAAGGGTTAAAAAACTAAACAGAGAAAAACCAGAAATTACAATCTTTAAATGACTCAAAGCTGAAAGAGTATTAAGGGAGTGTTTCATCTACAGACATGGACCTGTTGGAGCAATTTCAGAGGAGGGCTAGCAAGATGGTTAGAGGAATGGAACACCTCTCCTGTGAGGAAAGGTTGAGAGAGCTGGGATTGTTCAGTCTAAAAAAGAGACAGCTCCAGGGTAACCTAATTGTGGCCTTTCAATACCTGAATGAGAGCCCACAAGAGAGGTGGAGAGAGACTTTTTCCAAGTGCATGTAGTGACAGGACAAGGGAGAGTGGATTCAAACTGATAGACAGTAGGTTTAGGTCCGATATTAGGAAGAAATTCTTTACTGTGGAGGTGATGAGGCTGGAACAGATTGCCCAGGAAGCTGTGACTGCCCCACCCCTGGCAGTGTTCAAGGCTCGGCTGGATGGAGCTCTGAGCAACCTGGTCTAGTGCAAGGCATCCCTGTCCATGACAGGGGATTGGAACTAGATTATCTTTAAGGTCCCCTCCAACCCAAACCATTCTATGATTCTAGGTGCTCTGTGCTTTATAGTCTTGGGCATCTGCTTTTTGGCAGAACGTGATTGAAGAGGCATCCTTGACCCGTTCCCTACAGCCATTGTTAATCTAGATGCCCTTTTATCTTGAATTGGAAGCATATACAAAGATATTTACAATGTTCTTGTCAGTCTTAAGTTCCTCTTCAGAATGAAAATCCTCCTATGAATGGTTTTCAACTTAGTGAAGTAACTTTACGAAGTTTGTTGTTCTTTTTCCTTCTCAGAAAATAACTGCTATACTAATAGGTGGCAGTACACCCACAAATAGCAAAGAGAATATTTGTTGTACTGACATGATTCAAATATTTGCCCTCTCTAAGTGGAAAGCATGGAAAATATAAATTAGGTCAGACGAGCTTGCTTTCTTCTCTTCACAAGGATGTTAGGGAAGAGGGAGAATAGGTAAAAATTAGTGTAATGCATGTGACTTTGCAAAAGACTGCAATGAATCCAAACACTATGTGGCAATGTATTTTTAAGCAGGCATTACATGATGCAGTATTAATAGTGCCTCAATGTATTATTTGGAATGTTTTTATGTAGTCAGTGTGATTGTCATGGGTTAGAAGAGTTTGGAGTTTTAGTTAAGAAAAAAATTCCACGGAATTTTTCATTCAAATGTTTTCAAAAAAAACCATCCACAGAAGTGATGTTTTTTTCAAGGGGCTGTTATAACTTCCTCCAGACCTGACAGAACTAATCAATTGTCTAATTTGAATATTGACAACTCTGTTGAGCCACTTAAGAAGCTGGACACGCCTCTGTAAAAAACACATTTAAAGACGAACAAGGCCCGGAATCGCTCTCTTGCTTCCGGCCCTTGGATAGGTGGCTGGGCCTGGCCGCTGGGCCCCGGGGGCTGGGCTGGGCCTGGCGGGGGGCCAGGCCACGGCCCGCGGCTCCGTGCGGGCCGGCCCTTCCAGCGCGGCGTGGCAAGAGCGTGGCCGCTGAGCTGAACTAAACTTCTCAGCCGATCCTGCTCTGTCTCGGCCCGGCAGGGGCCGGGCCACGGCCCGCGGCTCCGTGCGGGCTGGGATGGCACCTCCCCCTCTCCGGTGCGGCCACCGAAATGAACTTTTCACCGAGATCAGCTCCGGCCGCTGCCCGGCAGAGATCGTGTGACCAGCAGAGACAGAGAAGTTTAAAGCCCAGGCCCGGGTAGGATTAACCCCTTCAGCGCTGTAAGTTCCCCAGAAGAAATGAAACCTGCAGACATCAATCCTCTCCCAGGTCAGAGGAAAGGGAAAGGCAAAAGCATGTAAATAGACACCATGATAGAGACACCAAAGTCAGTGA